>PVIW01008863.1:0-56807 GCA_004026585.1 Noctilio leporinus
ATGATTGGATCAAAAAACTTTGGTACATTTACACAATGGAATTCTATATAGCAGAAAGAAAGAAGGAACTTGTACCCTTTGCAACAACATGGATGGAACTGGAGAGTATTATGCTTAGTGAAATAAGCCAGTCAATGAAGGACAAATATCATATGATCTCACCCATTACAGGACAATAATGAGCAAAACTAACAACAAGGAAAACAGAACCAAGTATATGAATACAAGGAATAGGCCTTCAGTGGTCAGAGGGAACGGGGTTGTGGGGAGGGGGGAGGCAGAGGGAAAGAAGGGGAGCAGCTTAGACAAGAACCTAGTATAAAGGAACCATGGACATGGACAACAGGTGGGATTGACTTTGGGGGGAATGGGTGGGTGGGGAGGGGGACAGAGGGGAGCAAAAAGGGGATGGATGTAATACAACAACAATAAAATTAAAAAAAAAAAAAAAAAAAAACTGAAAAGGCAAAAAAACAAAGAGTGTAGTGACAATCCAGAGAATGATAGAAAATATTTGCAAATTATATATCTGATTAGTTTAATATCTGGAATATATAAGCAAACTTCAAACAAACCACATCCTGGCTGGTGGCACAGTGGATAAGGTGTTGGCCTATGAGCCCAAAGGTCACTGCTTCGATTCCCAGCCAGGGCACAGAACCAGGTTGCAAGCCAGGTCTCCAGCCAGGTCCATAGCTTGAGGCAGGTGAAAGGCAACCATACATTGATATTTCTCTCCCTCTCTGCCTCTCTCTCTTCCCCGCTCTTTGAAAATAATAAAATCTTTTAAAAAATTACCCAATTAGAAATGAGCACAGGACTTGATAGACATTTCTCTAAAGAAGATAAGCAAATTGACAATAAGTACATGAAAAAGTGTTCAACATCATTGATCTTTGAAAAATGCAAACCAAAACCACAAGGAGAGCCCTGGCCAGGGTAGCTCAGTGTGTGGGATTCTCCATCAAGGCACATGCCTAGGCTGTGAGTTTGATCCCCCACTTGGGTTCATGTGAGAGGCAGCCAATCTACGTTTTTCTCTCTCACATCAACATTTCTCTTTCTCTCTCCTTTCCCTTCTCTCCAAAAACAATGCACATGTCCTTGGGTGAGGATTAAGAAAATGGCCCCGGCTGGTGGCTCAGTGCATAGGTGCTGGACTGCAAACCCAAAAGTCACTGGTTTGATTCCCAGTCAGGGCACATAACAAGGTTGCAAGCCAGGTCTCCAGCCAGGTCCATGGGTGGGGGCAGGTGAAAGGCAATCATACATTGATGTTTCTCTCCCTCTCTGCCTCTCTCCCTTCCCCTCTCTCTAAAAATAATAAAATAAAATCTTTAAATAAATAAATAATAAAAATGAATTGATTATTGCAAGGCCACTTTCCTTTAGGAGATTGCAAGGAGTCTTTCAAGCCTGTTACATAACGTGCTAATCAGTCTGGCTGACCAGTTTAAGGTTCCATTTTTTTGAAGAGGTAAAACTGTAAATACGTTAAGTCTTGCCCTGTGGTGTGGCTCAGTTGGTTTGATGTCATCTGTCAAAGTAAAACATCCCTGGTTAAATGCGTCATCAGGGTACATACCAGGGTTGTGGTTCTGTCCAGGGTTGGAAGGGGGGCATGTTGGAGAGGCAATTGATTGATGTTTCTCACATCCATGTTTCTTTCCCTCTCCTTTCTCTTCCCTTTCCCTTTCTCTAAAATAAGTTAATTAATTAATTAATTAATTAAAAATAAGTTAAGTCTCTGGTGACTTGGGGCTTAGCATAAGTGACTCACTTTTGGAAGTGTTATTTTGTTTTTCATAATTCCCCTTCCCTGCCCACCTTTCAATCAGATTCTCAACCTGGAAAAAGTGATCAAAATTTAAAGTACTAGCATCACTCCTAGCTACAACTTTGTACATCTCACAGTTTTTTGTTTTTTTTTTTTCTGAATCTCCATGTGGTATTCACAGATCATGATGACATTTTGCTGAATCTCTGGTATTCACAGGTTAGAACATTGGGGTCACATTTTTTAAGTTAGTCATTGTCTTTGTTCCTTTTCTGATGTTCTAGTCTTAGGAAGATCATTCGCTTGGTGGTTAGTGGCTGCAAACATGTATTTAAAATTTTTGAGAGAATACAGCACACCAGAGAGACTATTATGATTGTTATAAACAGGATAATTTCCAATGTCTGGAGTGCACTTCAGAACCATGGTCCCCAAGATGCAACTAAAGCAGAATCAAGTAAGTCAAAGAAAGACCTCTGTTGAAGGAGTCACTTAAAAAAAAATCTATTATTTTTAGAGAAAGGTTAAGGGAAGGAGAAAGGGAGGGAGTGAAACATCTATGTATGGTTGCCTTTCGCGTGCCTCCAGCTGGGGACCTGGCTAGGGACCTGGCTGGAGACTTGGCTTGCAACCCAGGAATGGGCCCTGACTGGGAATTGAACCAGAGACCCTTTGGTTTGCAGGCTGGCACTCAATCCACTGAGCCACACCAGCCAGGGCTTAGGGGTAACTTTTTAAAGCTAACTGCCTTATTCAGTGACCTTGTGTTTTTACATTCTCACCAGCTCTGATTATCAACCTCTTTGATTATTGCCAACCAAACTGGCATGCTTATTATATCAACCCTAGGTTGATATATGGGGACTGATATGATTTTGCTGGCACCTTAGAGATGGTACAAAGATATAAAGTTAAATTACATTGACCCACATAAAACATTATTATCTTTTAATTTCTCTTTCAGTAACTATTAGAGGGTGGAGTATGACTTTAACCCCTTTCTAAGACTTGCTAATCTTTTTTATTAAAGACTCTAAAATTGAGGTCATTGTGGTTTCTTGCTACTTATGGCAAGTGATAATGTTTTTCTACATATTAAGAAAATGCTGCTCTTTTGCTTCTCAGCCACCAACATGCCATCCAGACTGAGGAAGACCTGGAAACTTTGGGGCCACAGCCACATCGGCAGACACAGGAAGCACCCCGGAGGCTGCAGTAATGTTGGTGGCTTGCATCATCACAGGATCAACTTCGACAAATATCACCCAGGCTACTTTGGGAAAGTTGGTATGAGGCATTACCACTTAAAGAGGAACCAGAGCTTCTGCCCCATTGTCAACCTTGACAAACTGTGGGCCTTGGTTGGTGAGCACATATGGATAAATGCTGCCAGAAACAAGACTGGAGCCACTCCCATCATTGATGTGGTGCGATAAGGCTACTACAAAGTTCTGGGAAAGGGAAGGCTCCCAAAGCAGCCTGTCATTGTGAAAGCCAAATTCTTCAGCAGAAGAGTTGAGGAGAAGATTAAGAGTGTTGGTGGGGCTTGTGTTCTGGTAGCTCGAAAGCCACATGGAGGGAAGTTTATTAAATTCTCACAAGTACTTTAAAAAAGAAAGAAAGAAAGAAATGCTTTTTTTTTTTTTTTTTTTTTTTTGGTCAAAAAGCAGGTCAATTTAAAGAAATGTATTGTCATAGGTGGTACCTGGATAGCATAGAAATTGTAAAGATGGTTCATATCGGAACCATGGACATGGACAACAGGTGGGATTGACTTTGGGGGGAATGGGGGTGGGTGGGTGGGGGGACAGAGGGGAGCAAAAAGGGGATGGATGTAATACAACAACAATAAAATTAAAAAAAAAAAAAAAGATGGTTCATATCATTGGGATTGAGGAAACCAACATAAAACAAGGATCAGCTGGCAGGGAATGAAAGGGATCTGTGCTTCAGAGAGTGTGGTATTCTCCTATTTCTGCACAGATGACATGGATTCAAACCTGACCTTTTTCTGAGCAATTACCTCTGTAGGTCCAAGATCCACATCCTTCTGCTATAAAACAGCAATAACAACAAACCACTTACAGGATTATTAAGAGAATTAAATGGGATCCTTTACAAGATCCTCCCTCTTGGGAGGAACACAGGAAATGGTATTAGAGCTTTGAAGTAAAAAGACATGAGCTTCCTCCTTTAATATTTGCCTGCTGTGTGTGTTTACAGGCCTTAGGGGTTAATTTGTCACTCATTTTAAACTGAAAAAGGAACTCCAGAAGAAGGCTGTAGGGGAGAATCCACTGTCTTTCCTTTCTCAGGATCTATAGGTTGTCCACATTCCCAGGTTCATGACCTTCCATCTTCAAAGAGAGTAATGGGTGATGAAGTCTTTCTTGTGATGCCATCACTCTGGTTCTGACCCTCCTGTCTCCCTCTATAAGAGGACACTTGTGATTTTATCTGGCCTACAGGATTGTCCAGGATAATCTCCCTATCTTAAGATCCTTTACTAAATCACATGGTAAAAGTCCCTTTAACCATGCAGGGTAACACACTCACAGATTCCAGGACATGAACATCTTTGAAGGGCCATTATTCTCCATGGCCAGGCTCCCTTTCTAGTGTCCTATCACAGCCCAATCTGATTTACCAAGTCCAGTATCAGAGGGAACACTTTTGTATTATTTGTTCTGGAAAAAATTCCAGGGTTTTCTCTGACTGTACTAACTTGGGTCACATGCTTACTATCAAACCAATTGCGAAGGCTGGTGGAATGGACCTGAGTGTTAGGCTCAACTCTGGAGCTACAGTGGGGTTAATACCCAAAATGACCTATAGGAAAGGAAGTGAGATGTCTCCAAGGAGAATTGAAGAGCTTTACAAAGAAATAGACACTGACCATTATAGACCATAATCATCTTGTAAAATATTATATCCACATGCAGATGGAAGAAATAGTGAGTCACACAGACGCCTTGAGGTAGGGCCATGATTTGAACTTATATGAGACCAGTTCTTGCCAGGACATTATCTTTCTCATCCTGTGACTAAGGTGGCACCTTCAGATCTGTTTAATGCTGGGAATGCCATGAAGTATGGCTGATGACCTAGGACAATCTTATCCAAGGTTAGTATGGGATATATGGAGAGAGGTACGACGTTAACAAAATCACTTGTAAGGTAGATACCCTTAGAGAAAAGAGAAATTTACATTTCACTCCTAAAGCTAAAATTCAAAGAGCAAAGTATAATAACTACCTCTGGGAAAATTCATAATTAATCCTGGGTTAATTAGCTTTAATGACGTTGAATTAATTACTAGCTATTTGTAAAGGACTTTGAACTATGTGAATACAAAATCTCATTAAAGAAATGGAAAAGAACCAGCATCACATTAAGAACAAATCCCAAATAATCACAGTTCTGCAGACCATTTCCTATCAATCATTTCTTTTGGACTGTGCACAGCCTGTTGGAATACGGGATCTAGGAGTTTGCTGTAGAGGAGGTGTTTGTGGGCTAGAGTTTGGGGGTAAGATCACTTAGGAAAGAGTTATGGAGTATTTGCAGGTGCTAGTCCCCGGGTAATCAAAGATGTGTAAGGGATTCTCAGTTGACTAGGCTAAGGGGAGAATACCAGAGTACCAGCCTCGTATAAAGCAAATTTGGTACAGTGAGATAGATACCAGGATAGAGACAAAAGACACAATGGATGGGGGTGACATGACCTGGATTTTGCTGGCAACAGTATTCCAGTTTTTATAGGGAGTCCCCCAATTTTACTCCTGGCTCTCAGAGTGAGTTTATGATTTATGTGTGGCTAGGAACAGCATTGTATTGTATTTCTCAGCTTGGTGTTGGGACACATGGCTTCATCAAGACAATGGCTTGAAGTGGGGATTATGAAGAGTTGCTGAGGTTGTAAACTTGGACGTGCTGGAAGCTGCTCTGTCACCATGAGGAGACAGCCTGCCTGGGAATGAAAACAACCTAAAGCAAGGAGAAACAGACATAAAGAGAAACAAAGTTGGTGCCATTGTGACATCATCTGAGCCTTGAATGGGGCTCTAACAGAAACAATTCAGTCACCTGGACTTTTTAGTTGGGTTTATTTATCTCATTTAACAAACACTGATATAGCACTTACCATACACCACGCGTTATTCTAAGTGTTACACAAAGATCAGTTCATTTAATACTTGCAACCCTGTGAGTTAGAAATTACAACATTCTTTTACTTTACAAATGAAGAAACTGAAGCACAAAAAAGGTTATTGTAATTAGCTCAGGACTATATAGCTTTCAGATGATGGAGGTAGGATTCAAGCACAAGCAGTCTTCTGCCAGTCCGTGCTATTAACTGTATCAGTGTATTTCCTTTATCCCTTACATCAGTGTCATGTTGGAGTTCTGTCATTTACCCTCAAAAAATTGTGATGAGTGTAGGATATGACATGAAAGAATCTTCCAGAAGGTGTGCCATGCAAAGGGAGCTGCCAGTGGCCAATGTAGAGCAGGTCACCCTGCTCTGTCCATTTGCAGGATTCCACAGGTTCAGGGTGGCTCAGGAGGAGAGTGATGGTGTTGACTGCAGTGAGAAATCCAACCACAGGCAATAGCAAGAAAAGCATTTATGATTCTCCCACTGGAGATGAAAAGCTAAGGGATCTTAGTCCTAGTGGACATTATTTCGAATTCAAAAATACCAATGTGTTTTGAGTAAAATGTCTTCCTCTCTTCCTCCAGCCTACCAGTTCCCCACATGGAGATTATTTATTTAGCACCATCTACATGCACATCTACATACAGTACACTGACAATGCACTTAGGGTACTTCAGTATCCCAAATTTAAACACCTGGAGGGAGACAGGTGAACAAAGGAAGGGACTAAATGATCTAATATGGTAAAGGCTGATATGTGCAAAAGACAAAACTAGAGTTAATAAGGGAGATGAAGAATGTTCCAGGCTGTGTTGGTCCATAGTTGATGGTTTTGAGTAACAGGAAGGTGACCAGCTGGAGCCAGGAGAAAACAGGAGATAGTTCAGAGAGACAACATGGTGGGTGAGGACTGCAGGGCCATTTGACTGCTATGACTTCAGTGAGGATTTTGGCTCTTAGACTGAGTGCGGTTGTTATCAGACAGGGCCCAGGTTGGAGTGGGTCTGCCTCAGGCTGGCCTATAGAGTGTGGGTTCTTGATTTGATGCAGAAAAGACTTCACAACATGAGTCCAGATGATATTGAGAGTATGTTTATTAAAGTTAAGGACAGTAAAATGAAAGACTTAGGACAGGAGAAGCAATAGGAGAGAGCCTAGGCAGTTCTCTGTTTTGGCTCCCTAGAAACATTATAGGACACGAGTGAATCCAAGCAGGGCTCCTGTTAGCTCACTGGGAAATCAGAGAAAAAGGAGGCCTTGGAGACAGGAACAAGAATTAAGCTGGGACAAGCTGCTGCTGTCACTGCTCCCCTGGTTGCAAGTCTCATGGGGGCTCTTCGAGTTTAGAAAGAAGTAAAAAGTTCATGCTTGAGAAGGGATGTGAGGATGTTCTAGAGGTAGCCTGCATCTGGTCTTTGTCTGGAGGGTTTTCTCTCTCTTTTGCAGGTGAGAATCTTGTGGGAGGGTTTCAGTAGAATAGTCACCAGCTTTCCTGGTGCATTTTAAATATGCTGATGCATCAGAATGAGGTATAGGGGACTTTGGGTTTATTCTCTGGTCTGCTTTACTGTTTTTACTTATGTTTTGGGTCTGTCTAGATCTAATTGGGTCTTTTTTACTTGTTCTCCTGACTTTAACCATCCTTTGATTTATCTGGCACAAATGGCATTAATTTGGTCTCTATTCTCTAATTAATTCCCTGAGCAGGGTGATTTAAACTACGTATTCTCTGGTTAGGCAGAAGAGGTATAAACCATTTGCTCTTAAATGTCCTTGGTTGGAGATCTTGTGATTCACTAGCTGGCTATAGGTTCAAATTGTTTGGCTTTAATTATCTTGTCTCAGTTTCTCCATTCTACTTGTCCAGGAATTTTCCTAGCTTCTTTCTATCCTGCCTCAAGGTGGGAGATAGTAGAAGGTTTTGAGAAGAGTAACATGGTATAAAGTATGTGTGAAACACACTACTCTGGTTTTCTATATGGAGAATAGGCTGTAGGAGAGCAAAGGCCGATGCAGAGAAACGATTTTAGTAAATCAAAATATCAGTGAGCTACCACTACACACCTTTTAGAAAGGTTAAAATTAAAACAAAACAACTCTCATTTATTGTTGAGGGAAATGGAAAATGGTACAGCCATTCTGGAAAACAGTTTAGCAGCTTCTTATAAAGTTAAAATGCACTTATCATATGGCCCAGTAATAATCCTAGGTATTGACTCAAGTAAAATGAAGACATGTTCACACAGAAACCTATACATAAGTGTTTAAAGCAGCTTTATTTGTGATGGCCAAAAACTGAAAACAACCCAAATGTCCTTCAGCAGGTGAATGCATAAACCAATGATGGTCCATCCATGTAATGGAATACTAAATAGTGGTGAAAAGGAGCATGCACTGTGGTTGCATGCAACAACATGGATGAATCTCAAATGCATTATACTAAGTAAAAGAAGATGGACTCAAAAGGCTATTCACTGTATGCTTCCATTTACATTATGTTCTAGGAAAGGCAAAGCTTGCAGCGGTAGACAGCATAGCTCAGTGACTTCCAGGGAGTGTTTGATCACGGAGGAGTTTCTTGGAGAGTTGTGGAACTACTTTGTATCTTGATTATAATGGTGGGTACATTACTATGGATTTGCCAAATATAGAACCATGCACCATAAAGAGTGAATTTTATTGCTCTAGTCATCCAGGTAAGAGATAATGGCTTGGACCAAGTGTTAACAGTACAGGTGGTGAGATGTGGTTGCATTCTAAGGGTAAAAGTAATGTGATTTGTTGATGAATGGAATGTAGGATATAAAAGGAAGCGAGGACTTAAGAGTTGAATCAGGTTTACTGCTCAAAGAACTGGGAGAATGTAGTTCTCATTAACCGTGATGGGGGAAGTTAGTGGAGTGAGGACATTATATTTGAGATGTCTGTTAGATATCTTGAGCACACTTTCATTAACTTTTCTTTATCCATGGACATCACAATGTTTTCAATCTTAGCTTTAACAGCCTCTTTATTGGAATGAGGTTGTTTATGAACTTCTCTCTCACAAATGCTCCATACACAATATTCTAAAGGATTTGCATCTGGTGAACTAGGAGGCCAGATTTCCTTTGACCAAAATTCAGGAACATGGACGCTGAGACATTCTTGCACCTTTTTGGCATTATGTGCTGGTGCACCATCTTATTGGAAGATAAAATGACGTCCATTTGCAACTTGCTTCATCCACGGTACAACTACTTCTCTCAAAATGTCAAGGTAAACATCAGCAGTCACCTTTAAGCCTTGTGGAAAAAAATGCAGGGTCATGATAGCTCCTTCATTGCTGACAACACCTAACACTGTCACTGTAGCAGGAAATTTCATTTTCATAACAACTGGGACTTTATTAAGATTCTCACAGAGCCACCTGTTGTTTCTTCTGGTGACTATTTGGTCCTGCTGAGAATTCTTTTCATTGGAGAAGAAAATCAGAGGGTTTTTTCTTTGGGATGTTTCCATTTTGTTAGCAGTTTCATTGCTTTCTCAAAGCACCTTTCCTTTGTCTGCTGTCATAAACTGGCCTCTTCCAAGAACATAGGATCTGTATCTGATATCTTCAGCAATAATCTTGGGAACCATTGCATCTGACATCTGCAGTTCTCATACTATGTAGTGCACTGACTTTCCTGGTCTTCATTGATGATCTCCTGGATTCTGTGTACAATATCTGGACTTGAGCGAGCCTTGCGTACTTTATGCATTTTCCTTGTTGGTATGATGGCATCAGGATCAGCATCATATACCTTCTTCACATTGTCAACTGTATATAAAGGATGTTATCGAAGTTGGCAATTTCCTTAGCAGTTGGCCCTGCATGCAGTCCAGAAATTATAGTTACTCTAACATCATATTCCTTCAACATGATGGCTGCCCTCAGAATTAATACTTTATATCTGAAACAATGATGTTAAATCATAACCTTAGAAACATAGATTTTCAAAATAAATAAGAAGCACACGAAATAAGGAGAGGTGACGTTATTGCCAATTTATCACACGCACCCTGTACTATTATGCTTCTCTCTGAATTCTATGCTGCTCAAGCATATAAGTAGATTTAAGGGGAGTACCTTTTTCATAAATGTAAACATGTTATACCTACATGTGTGAACTTTATTCTTTTTTTCAGTTACCAATATATATTGGATATTGTTTCCAAGCAGTATACAAAAGCTTCTTTGTTTTTAAGGACTGCATAATATTTCACTGAATGTACTATAATCTTCCTCTTTATAGATTTAGAATTTTTATGATGGAACATGTTAAACTTATAGAAAAAGTAGGCAGAATAATATAATGAACCCTTCAGACCTATCACCCAGCTTTAACAATGATCATTTCATGGCCAATTTTGTTTTATCTAGACAGCCACATACTCCCCTTCTTTCAAATTATTGTTTCTTAGTAACTTGTTATTTTGATATAATTTCAAACATACCATAAAATCCTTTTTTCAGGACACTTAAGTTATTTACAATATTTTCTTACTATAAAAAATACAGTCAAGAGCCCAGGCTGGTGGCACAGTGGATAAGGTGCTGGCCTGCGAACCCAGAGGTCACTGGTTCAATTCCCCAGCCAGGGAACATAATGAGGTTACAAGCCAGGTCTCCAGCCAGGTCCATAGCTGGAGGCAGGTGAAAAGCAACCATACATTGATGTCTCTCTCCCTCTCTGCTTCTCACCCTTCCCCTCTCTCTAAAAATAATAAACAAAATCTTAAAAAAACAAAAGCAAAACTGACCAGTATTTTTTAAAAATCAGTAAAATACTAGAACATGCCTTTTTATAAAGACCACCACCCTTGGGGCCCAAAAGAACAAAGTGTTGGTGGCTGAAATGCTTTCAGAGCAATTCTCTTGAAGAGTGGGTCTAAAACATTTAACATAAATCTCAGTATTGCTGAGCTCCCTTTGTTTTGGGAAAGTCTCTTGGCCTTGGCTTTTACAATTCTGATACCAATTCCTGC
Organism: Noctilio leporinus; assembly: GCA_004026585.1. Taxonomy (NCBI): domain Eukaryota; kingdom Metazoa; phylum Chordata; class Mammalia; order Chiroptera; family Noctilionidae; genus Noctilio; species Noctilio leporinus. The sequence goes on from PVIW01008863.1 coordinate 10,947, forward strand.
GCATAGGTTTTCTAATACCATCGAGTAATTCTTTGATAACAGCTGGGTGTCCTATAGTTCAACTCAATTCTTTTTTTTTTTTTTAACGATTTTATTTATTATTTTTAAAGAGAGGGTAAGGGAGAGAAGCAGAGAAGGACAGAGATATCAATGTATGGTTGCCTTTCACCTGCCTCCAGCTACAGACATGACTGGAGACCTGGCTTGTAACCTGGTTCTGTGCCCTGGCTGGGAATCGAACCAGTAACCTTTGGTTACTGTGCCACCTGCCAGGGCTCAACTCAATTCTGCCACTGTCTACGTGGAAATAGCATCAGATTCCACAGGTTAAGGGTTCAGTCCCACAGGACTCCCCTCCACTAACTCAGATGTCAATCACAAGTTCAGGTTATCAGCTGCCCTTCTGACCCACTGGCTGTAGAATGGAGGTTTCCATGACCTGGTCTTCAGGTTTGATTAATTTGCTAGATCGACTCACAGAACTCAAAGAAATATTTTATTTACTAGATGGCAGGCTTAACATAAAAAGGTATAACTCAGGTACAGTGAGAAGGAAGAGAGGCAAAGGGCTAGGTTTGGGGAAAGAGTTCAAAGCTTCCAAGTTCTCACTAAGCATATGACTCTCCTCCTAATCTCCGAACCCACTCTTTTGGGTTTTTATGGAGGTTTCATTACAGAGGCATGATTGAACCTTCAGCCCCTCCCCACATCCTGGAGGGCAGAAGGGTAGGACTGAAAGTTACAACACTTGAACCATATGGTTGGTTCTCCTGGCAAAGAGCTCTCATACTTAGGTAGTTTCAAAAAGTCTTCTCATTAACGTGACGAAAGATATACCTTTATAGCTCTCCTCACAGGAAATTCCCAGGGTTTTTTTTTTTTTTTTTTTTTTTTTTAACTCTGTACCAGGGATAAGCATGAAGACTATATGTATATATTACAATTATCACAGTCTCTGACAGGTCCTCGAGAATTTCTGCCTTTGATGGTCTAGAAGGCCACATCGTCAGGCTAAAAGCATACCTGGGAAGACATTTTCAGAGTAAGGCTTTTTAGAATAAGGTTTTCATGCAGTTTCTCTTCCCCATCTCATCACTGTGCCATGTGGCCCAATTTTTTGCTTCTTGGCTCCCCCCATCCCCCATTTCCTCCTTCCTGCATATTCTTTGCTCAGTTTCCCTCAGTTGTGTGCCTGGCTAGCCCTTCTTATTATGTCTTTGTCAGATCAAATGCCTCTTCCTTGAGTGTCCTCTCCTCCACCAGTCACTCTCAACCACTTTATTTATTTGTCTCATTCACTGTTGTACCTTAGCAAGCAGCATACCTGCCACATAGCAGGTACTTAATCAATATTAGTTGGCAGGTCAAGTAAATGAGGGAATGAATGTCTAAAGGCAGAAACTGAGGGATAATCCTATATATCTCCTTCTCCCTCACTGCATCTCCAATTTATCACAAAGTCCAGTCAGTGGGAAATGTTCTTCAAAGGTAAACAGTGCCTCTTATCCACCAATCCTCCCTCAAAAGAGGTCTAGGACCTGGATGGGTGGCTTAGGTCAGGACACATACCTAGCTTGCAGGTTCCATCTCCAGTCAGGGTATGTACAGGAGGCAACTAATTGATATTTCTCTCTCACATCAATCTCTATCTCTAAAATCAATAAACAGTCTCAGGTGAGTTTTAAAAGAAAAAGAGGTCTAATCCTTTCCCAATAAATTGTTTAAAAATGTAAGACATTTTCTGTCATCTTCTATTTGCAAGATGGGGAAATAAAGACACATGGGTGGCAGAAGGCTGCCTATAGCACAGTCCAGTCTTGCCCAATCCCTTGCTGCTCACCTGACCCCAAAGCTGTAGTCTGAATCTGGTTGACTTTTAGACAACCCTAGAGCTTCCATCTCCTTGACCCTTTAGATATAGGGCTGGACTCACTATGGGGCTCACACCCCAAACTGTTGGTGCAGCCAACATCTTGGCTGATGGAAGAAAGTCCCCTGTGTTCCAACTGACTATTTTACAGTAACACTACAACCTACAGCTCCAGGTCTCAGTGGTTTTATGAAAAAATTCATTTCTTACCCCACCACAGACCTATGCAGTTTGGCAGGTTGGGCATGGGACAGTCTCTGCTTCACAATTTTATGAAGACCCAGACTCCCTCCATTTTGAGACTCTGCTGTTCTATGGCTTTTGGAATTCTCACTATTAAGCCAGCAGATGGGTAAAGAGTATGGAGAATTGTCCAAGAAAGGCCCAGAGGTGGTCAATATAATTTCTGCCCAGATTCCATGGACCAGAATTCAGTCAATGGTCTTGCTAACTGCAAGGGAGTCTGAGCAATGTAGTCCTGCTGAACTTCCAGGTGAAAAAGAAAAACATCCTTGTCAATACTAACCAGATTCTTTTCTTCCCTTCCTCAGGACTTACAAGTTTCTTCCTCTGAGAGGTCTCCCTTGTCACATCCTCACCACCAAGTCTGAGCTAGGTTCTTCCTATTGGCTCCTTTTATTATCCTCTTCTCTCCCCATTACTACAGTTACATTGTGATGATGCTTACTTGGGTGTTACCTCCTTCAGACGTACCTCCTTTTTTATGTACAATGCCTCTAGTGCAATATCTGGCACATAGCTACTCAATTAATATATGTTGGTTTAATGACATCCTCTGGAACAGTTTCCTCTTTATAAGATGGGATTACCAGCCATATAGGACTGTTGTTAGTATGGGTATTATGTGTGTATGCACTTAGCAGTAACTTTCATCAGTGAGTGCCATGAGCCTAACAAACATAAGTGTCCCTTCCCTAGGCACCTACTCTAAGTCTTCATCTTGTGCTGTGCAAGCCTATTGTCAATGGCAACACATGGCTCATAGCTGTCCCTGCATGTGCCCTCCTTGTTCCTGTGCTGCAGGATGGACTGGACTATGCTTATCTCTGGAACCCTTCTAGTGCAGGGCTTGCCCACAGGAGACATCAGGGAGCACGTACTGCAGGCCTGACTACATCAGAACATTGCCTGACTCATCAGAGAGGGCAAACTGGCTGCCAGGCAAAATAGAACAAATTTTGTGCTTGGCCACAATCATGTTTAAATTAAAAGCTAAACTAGTTGCTAACATGTAAAAATGAGATATTTCATATACAAACACTCTTTTCTTTTGAAAAATGGTGAGATCAGGCAATGTTGGACTATTAGTCTTTCCTAGTATCAATTGACTAAAACTGGCATCTTAAACACTGCTAATTTCTCTCCTTTGAGTTACCTGCCTGGCCAGTGTAGACACTTCAATCTGTTATTGCCCACCTTTTTAGTTATTCTAGACACTTTGAGAATTTAGTGAGGGTTGCACATAAACATAATATTTTACATACAATTTGGAGCTTTGCAGCTCCTCCTAAAGCAGTTTATAGACTCCAAGGGTGAGAATTCTTGAGTCATTCTCTCCCATTTTCTAACACTCCAAGATTTCCAGGGCTGGTTCCTTCTCAACCTTGGAGCCTCAGCTCAAATAGCAACCCTGACCATCCATTTTAAGGTAGCTGTCTTCCCTTTCTCTGATGTTCTAGTTTATTTTAATCTCTGCTTTTATTTGCCCTGGAGGGCTTTTCACTCTCTGAACCGGCCTGGTTCAGTCATTAGTTCACCTGTTTGTGACCTTTACCCCCGCTCCCAGTGCCATGAAGAGCGCCTGGTACCTTGTTGAAGTGGCTAGGTGAATGGCAGGAAGGATAGGTGGATTCCCCAATCTCGGGCTCCTCCAAGCTTCGAATAGGTAGAACCAGGTGAGAGCAGCCCTGGAGTCAGTGCCTTAGGTCGAGTCCTGTCCCTGGGGTACCCACCTTCTGCTCAGTAACTGGTGGTGCCCGCAGGTGTCTGGAAGGCGGAAACTTTGGAGCCGGAACAGGCGTGCCGGGAGCGCGGGTGGCTGATGGGGTCAGCTTAACCGGTCGGACCGCAGCCGAGGCTGCAGGAGGGGCGAACCGCTGGATGTTTGAGGTGACGGTGGCATGGCGGGGCGGCGGGTGAATGTAAACGTGGGAGTCCTGGGCCACATCGACAGCGGTAAGACAGCGCTGGCGCGAGCGCTTAGCACCACGGCCTCCACCGCAGCCTTCGACAAGCAGCCTCAGAGCCGCGAGCGTGGCATCACGCTCGACCTGGGCTTCTCATGCTTCTTGGTGCCGCTACCCGCGCGTCTGCGGTCCGAGATTCCCGCGCCCCATCCTGCGTCTGAGGCCTGGCCGGATCCCGGCGAGCTGCAGCTTCAGATCACACTGGTCGACTGCCCAGGGCACGCCTCCCTCATCCGGACCATCATTGGCGGTGAGCACGGGTCGGGGCGGAAGCCGGGCTCGCCTACGCTGGGCTGAGCGGCCGGGTTCCGCTGTTGGGGAAGAGAGATGACCTTTCTTAATAGGTGGGGCCATCGAAGCCCTGAGATGCGGGCATAGATCTTCCAAGGCCTCGCAGCAATTGAACGGAGGCTTTGGGACTCGAACTCACGGCCCGTTGACTTGGAAGCCTTTCCCATCTAGCACACCAAGCAGGAAGGTACATTACTTAAAAAAAAAAAAAGTTGGTGTGTATTTTTAACAATCAAGATGTGTTTGTAATAACACGAATTGAATTGAGAACACTCAAAGATTACAAAAAGGGTATGTGGCAAGTGTCACGAAAAGATCTCCATTCACTTGTCCTTTGGTTCTCTTGTTCCCATTCGGAGTCAACTACTATTCCCAGTTTCTTGTGTATCATTTCAGGAAAAACTAATGTAAAGACAAGCAAATCTGTCTATCTATACCCTCCTCATTATTTTTCCTTCCCCTCTTTTCTTTTTTTAACAAAGTGGTGTCAACATGTACTGTATGTTACTCAATTCCATATCTGTATGTATAAAGCTACATGGTTCTTTTAAAAAGATCTCATAAAAGTCCATAGTACACTTGTACCAATACTATCTTAACTATATCCGAATGGTGGACATTTATATCGTTACAAGCAAAACTAATGATTCTTCAGTGACTTTTCTAGAAGAGAAGTCTTTGGTGGGTGTGCTAGTGTATCTCTAGGTTAAACTCCTAGGACTGGCAGGGGGCTGAGGGCATGTGTATTTTCAGTCATGATGTACATTGCCAAAATGTCCTTCTAAGATGTACCATTTAATTTTTAATTATAGAAGTAGTACATGAATATGTTCTACTTGTGAAGAACTAGAAAATTATAAATCAGGCAAAAGTTCCCTAATTATCTCTCCTGTCTTTCCAGAGAAAGCCACTTAACCCTTTTCAATACGACTTTTGGGACGTATGTATCCCCACAGTATTGAAAGGGATTACTTTGTGAATTACTTTTCCAGACCCATTTTATTATACTTAGGTCTACAGTATGGACAGGGCTTTAAAACTTGTTTTGTTTTTAGAGAATAATGATAAAATAATGTAAGCAAATGGCACAAAAGGGCATACTGATGAAAGAAGTATCCTTACTGCTGACCCAAGTACCTGGTTAAATTCTGTTTTCCACTTCCCTGTGTTTTCTTCCAGTGATAGTCCCTACACCTACAAGGACATATGGGAATATATATTGGGTAGGTGATTTTTTAAAATTGAAGATGTTTACTCCCTAGTTTTACAAGCATCTTCAAAGTATATTAAAGGGGATGAAAAACAGTGACATAGACGTAGACCTGAAATAAATAAAAAAATTTTGAAAGTTTCCAGGTGGGGAGAAGAATTAAGCAGAAACAACTGGAAGTGGAGCCAGTGCAGATTTCCAGCTATCACCAGTTGCATCGTTAATGGCATCTTGAAAACCTTACAGAGCATGTCCTGGTACCTTCCTAACCATCAGACAGCTATTTTGCTGGCACTGTAGGGCCAAGTAGGCAGGTATTGAAGGGGGTTTATAGAGGTATGTTCTCAGGAGGACTGACAAGACCAGGTGCAGATCCTGATTCATCTTCTGTATGGATTCTGGTGTGGACCTCATGTGGTCCATCTTGGGCTGATGATTTTGTGGCTGATGGCCTATTTAGTCGCTGAGCATGCCAAGTCCAATGATACAGTGATGAGACTATTAAGTACTTTGACCATTGTTACTGCTTAACTGTTCCATGCAGTATGCAGTTTGAGATAATTTCCCCATTTTACAGTAGTGGAAGTGGAGGCTCAGAGAGAAGGGATCTGCCCAAGGTCACGCTGCCTAAGGTCTTCTGCTCAAGCTGTATTTTAGTCATCAGATGAATATTAAGGTGCACATGATCTCTACTCTTGCCCTTCCCTTGTAATTTAATTCCATTTTGTCACACCCAAATACATTTTAAGACATGCACTTTGAGCTATTCTAGGTTAAAGATGAAAGAGACAGGCTTAAAAATGAGAATGCAAATTCTTAGTCTTTTTTTTAGTAAACAGCATAGTCAAATGGTGAAAGATGTACTTGTGGAGTCAGAACTGGGCTTGGAACCTGGCTTTTACCCTTAATATTTGACCTTTGAACCTAATTCTGGACCTTCTGAACAGTGGTGGAGAGTAGTAACTGTTGGGTTGGCCAAAAAGGTATGTTAATTTTTTTTTGTAACATAAAAGACACGTTTTTCCTTTTCCATCAACAACTTTATTGATTTGGATATTTTGAGCATCAGCTATTTCCTGCTGTTGGCTTCTAGTAGATAGAGGCCAGAGGTGCTGCTCAACATCTTCCAATACATAAGACAGCCCGACAACAAAAAATTATTTGGCTAAAATGGCAATAGTAACATGAAACTTCGTGAATCACTTTTGACATGTTTGATCAGTCACCTTCTAATACTCTGCACAGATCTTTTTTTGCATTTCAGTTGTGTTTTTAACTTTCTTGAAATAATAAAGCATAATATACCAAAATTGTGTATTTTCTTCCATCTTCAATATTAAAATGGCTGCACAAAAATTCACCAGTTTTGATAAGTTTGTTTTTAGATACATCCTGCTATAACAATCTCAACAAAATTGTTTTGAATGAAGTTTAAGACAACTAAGCACTACTAGAGCCATTGTATGGAAATAACTAAAACTTTTTGGCCAACCCAATATTGGCATTGCTTTTCTGGTATGTTCACCACTTCCTGGGCAAACTCTACAAGAAGCATGGTGGTTACCATTTAATAATTGAGGAAATTGGGACTTACTGGGGCTGCTAGTAAGTAGCACAGCCCTGAACTGCTTCACTGCAAATCTTGAGGCTTTTCCCTTGCTTCCCCAGGCCACTGTGTACTGTCCTTGCCCCCTTCTGACATATACTTTTATAGAGAAACTCTTCATAGGACAAAAAGGTTTCAGGGACTAACCTGATCTTGTATACCCAATAACCCCAAGAATTTGTCAAGTCCTTGGTCTAGACTATACAATTGTAGAAAAAAAGGAGAGGACTTTTTCTCTTATGTACATTGTGGCTCTTTTACTTTTCTCTCACTTCCTGAGTGAGACCTTCCTTCTTACAGGCATTAAAATATGACCTGAGCACATTGGAATGGTGAAACCATGGCTGCTATTATTTTTCTTTAATAGGCCAGATTCCTACCCTCCTTTTCAGGGAAATGAGAAAATTGATTTTTTTTTATTTTGAGAGGAAGGATGCTTACATTTTAGGCTCTGCTCTGGCCCAGGCCTCTTGCTAAGAATTTGATTCTATGCAACAACCCCAACTGGTGGGCATGTGGTAGGAGTGTTAAGCCCTATTTTTCAAGTGAGAAAACAAGCTTGGACGGTAAAATACCCGTGGCTGGTGTTGGAACCTAACTCTGATGTCCTTAATCTGGATCTGGTCAATACCTTCAGTTATCCTCATGACCCATAAATCCATAAGTATCTTTGCCTTCTTCAAAGGTCTTCACAGGCCAAATCCTGGCTTGTGGTAGCTGGACTCCTGCAATTCTGACTTTGTTCTTCCTTTCTTATTCACTTGAACTCTTTCTTTCTAATTCATTCCTCGAACGGTAGGCAGTGTACTCCTCTTACAAATGTTCATCAGATCATGTCAACCCTCAGCTTCAAGACTTTCCAGTGGCTTCTCATTGTGCTTAGAGTAAAATCCAGCTTCCTCTATAGGCACAGGAAGAAAGACCCTCTTTATGGTTTGGCCTTTGCCTTCCTCTAAGTCTCATCCCTTCTTCCCCCTACCTTCAGCTACGCTGATCTCAATTCTTACTGAATGGGCTGATCTTTGCACCTACTATTCCCTGTTTAGTACATCTGGTTCCTATTGCTTGTCTTAGTTTGAATGTCGTCTGCTCAGAGAGGTCTTCTCTGATTTACCTATGTAAAATGTCCCTACCTCTCTCCCTATCATACTTTCTCATGTTTGTGTTTTATTTCTGTATAGACCTTTTCACTATCTGATACTCTTTTTGTATTTACTTGTCAATTATCTCTGTTCCCCATGAGAGCAGAGCAGGAACTGTGTCTACCCTGCTCAACAGCATATTCTAACTTCTTGGGCCAGAGCCTGGGATATAGTCGGCACTTGGTAAATTCTGAATGAACAAAGCTGTGTACCAGCTCCTGGGCTAGCTGGTTTTAGTGATCAGAAAGCAATCAGTATGGGGCCTGGCTTGTAGGAGATGCATAATGCATGTTGATTTTTTTCCCTCCCTCTAGGACTTGACAGTAGAGTCAGGGAGAGAGCACTGTCCCATGTGCAGAGTGACCTATTAGAGCTCTTTGCACATAGGATAAAAGCAGGAATGACTTATTTTGTTGGGGGGAGGGTAGGATATGATAAGAAAAGAAGTTTCCTAATAGAGAAACTACCTGGACAAGGCTTTGAGGCTTAAACCTTCTGTCTTGGGGGTTTAGAATCAGAGATAACTGCTAGCATTTAGGTGCAGATGGAAATCAGCTTGATGTGTAAGGAGGTATGCTAAAGATGAAGACAGAATGGTTAGTGGGCCAGATCCCATAGAGTGGTAAGTGTTGGGATTAGATTAGGCCCTTAGTTGAGATTTCTCTTAAAGGTACTGGGAGTCTTTTAAAGCAGGTTTGTGACATGATCAGGCTGAGCTTTAGAAAGATGCAGGATCATTGGGCAGCAACTCCTACTGGCAGCCAACACTACAAATGTATCTGGGATTGCTGGAAGACTGGACTTCTTTTAGACTTTCCTAGCCTACCATGAATAATTTAGATCATTTGCTGAATACATTATTCTCAGAAGAAGGAAAGTAGAACTATTGTTTTGAGTTCCATGATGATATCTGAAATTTAATGTATCTTAAAGCCAGCTCTCTTTAATTCTGTTGCCCCCTCAAATACTTTCATGTACAAAAAAATTCATTTTTAAGAGAAAATCAGGTTTCATTTTATTTTATTTTATTTATTTATTTTTTAAAAGTTTTTTTTTGTTTGTTTTTTTAATATTTTATTTGTTATTTTCCAGAGAGAGAGGTGAAGGGAGAGAGGAAGAGAGGAAGAGAAACATCAATGTATGGTTGCCTTTTACCTGCCTCCAGCTACAGACCTAGCTGGAGACCTGGCTTGCAACCTAGTTATGTTGCCTTGGCTGGGAATCGAACCAGGGACCTTTGGGTTCGCAGGCTGGCACCTTATCCATTGAGCCACGAGCCAGGGTTTTATTTTATTTTTTAAAAGATTTTATCTATTACTTTTAGAGCGAGAGGAAGGGAAGGAGGCAGAGAGAGAGAAACATCAATGTATGGTTACCTTTCACCTGCCTCCATCCTGGCTGGAGACCTGGCTTGCAACCTGATTATGAGTCCTGACTGGGGAATCGAACCAGTGATCTTTGGGTTCCCAGGCTGACTAGTGAGCCACCAGCCAGGGCCGTGTTTTATTTTTTGATTCCCATGGCCATAGCTAAAACTCTTAAGTGGTACTGTGGATAATAGTGACAGCAGTATTTAGCATTTATTTAGTCCTACCCTCATGCTTATTATTTTTGTTTAACCCTCACAGCAATTTTGTGAGGTAAGACATGATGTTCCCATTTTACAGATGGAGAAGCAGAGACCCACAAAGGTCAGGGAACACAGTTCATAAGTGTCAGAGCTTTATTCGAATTCCTGTTGATCTGACCACATAGCTCTACTTGGGCATTCTCAGTATGAATGACAAAGTGTACCTGTTCTCTCCAGTCCCCTGTAGTGGTGTTTCAGGGCAGTATTTTTCTCTAATTCATTTTAGAGTATAAATCTTTCAGGGTTAAAACTTCAAAAAGACTCAATAATGTATGTTTTAAAGACTGAGTGAGGATAAGGGACTTGGATCCATCCTTAATCTAACTCTGGCAGGAAAGAGGAGAGCTGAAAAATGCTGGTATAGTGGTTGGGCAATTTATATCCTTTGGTGGCTGCTAGGATTAACAATGTATTGTCTTCTAGTCTTTTGTTCTGGTGGTTAATGAAATAGCAGCCCTTCTGCTATGACTTGTCACTCTGATCTCTTGCCTCCTATGACTACAATTTAATTTTAATTTTTTATTTTTAATTTAATTTATTTATTTTAAAAAGACTTTATTTACTATTTCCAGAGAGAGAGGAAGGGAGAGAGGCAGAGAGGGAGAGAGACATCAATTTATGGTTGTCTTTCACCTTCCTCCAGCCATGGACCTGGCTGGAGACCTGGCTTGCAACCTGGTTATGTGCCCTGAATGGGGAATTGAACCAGCGACCTTTGGGTTCGCAGGCCAGAACTTTATCCATTGTGCTACCAGCCAGGGCAGTATGCCTACAATTTAGATGATGCTTCCTGCATGGCTTGGTCCCTATCAGAACCCCTGGTCACCGCTAATGAGAGCTGTGAAAGCCTTGTAAGGCTTAACTCAGGGTTACTCTCTTTGGAGGGAAAAACAGAAACTCCTGGGAGTTTTTGTCCCTATAGTCTGGGAGAGAACATTCTTTATAAAAACAAGCCACTTGGCTTTCTCAGTTCTACCAGCTCTTTCTGAGCTCTTGGTGCCAATGTGGAAAAAGCACTTGTTCCTTTGTCTAGTCTTATCAAGGGGCGTGCTTGCAGTCTGTCTGAAATACTCCCTTTGTGATTATTAAATAGAGTTTTTGTGTGTGTTAACCTGTGTGTTTTCAACCAGATTTTTAAAATTGCTTTTAAAAAGGAGGGAGAGAAAAAGGGAGAGAGAGAGAAACATTGATCCCCCCCACCCCAACTTATTTATAAATGCATTCATCTGTTGATTTCTTGTATGTGCTATGATTGGGAATCAAACCTGCAACCTTGGCTTAGTGAGATGATGCTTTAATCAACTGAGCTACCTGGCCATGGCTTCAACTATATTTTTTATACTAACCTGTACATAGTGCCCGGAAAGCTGCACAGCACAAGCGGTGATAGTAAACTGGGAGTCTGGCCACTCAAGGAATTTGGGTGATGTTTTTTTGTTTGTTTGCTTTTGTTTTTTAACTATATTTTATTGATTATGCTGTTACAGTTGTCCCAATTTCTTTTCCCTTTGCTGCCACCCTGGATTGCCCTTCCCTCTTGCAATCCTACCCCCCTTAGTTCATGTCCATGGGTTGTGCATATAAGTTCTCTGATTTCACCCTTTCCTATATTATTCTTAACTTCCCTCTGCCTATCTTGTACCCACCAATTATGTTTCCTAATCCCTGCACCATTTCCCCATTTCTCCTCCTTCCCCCCTCCTTGCTAATAACACATTCAATGAGTTCCATACTTATGATTTTGATTCTATTCTGGTTGTTTCCTTAGTTTGTTTTAGTTTTTATTTTTTTAGAGTCTGTTGTTGATAGTTGTGAGTTTGTTGTCCTTTTAACGTTCATAATTTTGATCCTCTTTTTCATAAACAAGTCTCTTTAACATTTCATATAAGAAGGCCTTGGTAATGATGAAGAACTTTATCTGGCCTTCCATTCTAAATGATAGCTCTGCTGGATAGAATATTCTTGGTTGTAGGCCCTTGTTTTTCATCATTTTGAATATATCTTGCCAGGCCTTTCTAGCTTGCAAAGTTTCTTTTGAGAAATCAGCTGATAGTCTTATGGGAACCTCTTTGCATGTAACTGTCTTTTTCTTCTCTTGCTGCTTTTAAGATTCTCTTTTATAATTAAAATGTCAAAGGTTAAAGATAAAGTGTCTTGGTGTGGTTCTCCTTGTTTGGGACTCTTGGTCTAGCTTGTTTGGGACTCTCTTTGCTTCCTGGACTTGTGTGTCTATTTCCTCTGCTAAATTTGGGAAGTTTTCCCTCATTATTTTTTCACACAACTTTTCAATTCTTTGCTAGTCTTCTTCTCCTTCTGGTACCCCTATGTTTCAGATATTGGCAGATAATAATAACTTTAATAACTTCAGATATTAAAGTTGTTTCAGAGGTTCCCACATCTGTTCTTGTTTTTTCAATTCTTGTTTCCTATTTCTGTACTGGTTGACTATTTCTTTCTTTCTTATGTTCCAAATTGTTGATTTGAACGCCATTTTCCTTACCTTCACCATTGGTTTCATGTGTATTTTCCTTTATTTCATTTAGCCTAGCCTTCACTTCTTCCCTTCTGCGTTTGCCATACTCAAGCATATCTGTCAAGTTTGTGGGCATCTTTATCACCACCATTTTAAACTGTGAGCCTGTTAGGCTGGCTATCTCCCTGTCTGTTAGGTTGGCTATTTCCTTGTTGCTTAGTTCACCTACTTTGACCTTGATCTGTTCCCTTTTTTGGGTCATATTTTTCTGTCTGTTCAACTTGATAGGCTCCTTTTGTGTCTTAGGCAGAGCTGTCGCACTTGTAACATTGTAAGGGGCAGAGCCTTAGGAATTGGTCGGTATAGGTGACTGATTTCACTACATTGTGATGCTGTTATGTGGGGTGGAGTTTGAGAGGAAACAATGCTGCTTGCTCAGCACTTCTTTTCCAGGCACTTCTCCTGCCTGGAAAACTTAAGAGAGGACTGGTGCCTCTCTAGTGGTTGCCCTGTCTATGGTTCCCAGGGTGGGGGGGTCTGCAGATGTTATAGAACCATGAGGACCGCTAAACAAGCGGACTCTGCTGAAAGACTGGCAGCTTCTTCCTCCACCCCAGCCCCAACTGGTTTTCGTGTTCAGAAGCAATGAGGCATTATCCCATCATCCCCTTGCCCTGGTGCTCTAAATATGAACCACACATTCTGGTCTGGTGTCTGGAACACTCCTCAGATGTCCCTCCTTTTGTGACTCTGCTTTATGAATGGCCAGCCACAGTCACTGTCCTGCTGCAGCCACTGTGCTGCCAAACTGCGATGACAACCCGTGTCCTCTCTGTCCTGGCTTTGCCCCTTACTACCTGTCTGAATGAGTATTTCTTCTTTATAGCTTTGTTTGTTAGACTTCCGTGCAGCTGGAATTTCTGGTTGTCTCTAGTTTTGAGGTAGTTGTATTTCTTCTTAGAAAAGATGCAGTGTATCTACCTACACCTCCATGTTGGACAGAAGTTCCTTGTTTTTGGGGTGTTATTCTAATGCAAAACCAACCAACCTGGTTTTCTTTGTCTTTAGTCTTTTATAAATCTGCATAGAAATATATTGTGTTACATTATGTTATTTATATATGCTTGTCTTAAAGTATTCAGGTATTTAATATTGAGTATTTAAAGGAGTAGATATAAGTGGAAATGCTTCCTTAACTCTAACTTCTTTAGCTTCTAGAATCTGTTAGACCTAGGTTTCCTGAACCTTTGTGTTCACGCAGGAGAAGCTGTCTTTTATTTTTTCTTCTTTGTTGAAAGATGTGCACCATAACTGAAGATCCTCTTCTCTAAGTGCCACTTTTGCAATGTTCTCTGCTGCCAAGGGAAGCTGAGACAAATACTGGTGTCTCTGGTGTTAACTTTTTTTCCCCTTCACATTTTGAAAATGATTATGCTGTTACATTTGTCCCAATTTCTTTTCCCTTTGCTCCCCTCCACCTAGCAACCACATCGCTCCAGCAATTCCACCTCCCTTAGTTGATGTCCATGGGTCATGCGTGTGAGTTCTTTGGCTTTACTTTTTTCAGTACTATTCTTAACATCTCCCTATCTATTCTGCACCCACCAACTATGCTTCTTAATCCTTGCACTTTTCCCTCCTTCTTCCCCTTCCCTTTCCCAGCTGACACCCCTCCAGATGTTTCTCATATCTTTAATTCTGTTCCCTCTCTGGTTGTCTGCTTAGTTCTTGTTTTTATTTTTTTAAAGTCTGTTGTTGATAGTTGTGAATTTGAGGTCATTTTAATGTTTATAATTTTGATCCACTTTTTCTTAGGTAAGTCCCTTTAACATTCCGTATCGTAATGGCTTGGTGATGAATGAACTCTTTTAGCTTTACCTTGCTTGGGAAGCACTTTCTCTGCCCTTTCATTCTGAATGAGAGCTTTGCTGGATAGAGTAATCTTGGTTGTAGGTCTTTGCTTTTCAGCACTTTGAATATTTCTTGCCAGGCCCTTCTTGCCTGCAAAGTTTTTTTTGGGAAACCAGTTGATAGTCTTATAGGAACCCCTTTCTATGTAACTGTCTTTTTTTCTCTTGTTGCTTTTAAGATTCTCTTTATCTTTAATCTCTGGCATTTTAATTATTATGTATCTTGGCATGGTCCTCTTTGGGTCTAGCTTGTTTGGGACTCTCTGTGCTTCCTGGACTTGTATGTCTATTTCCTTTGCCAAATTTGGAAAGTTTTCCTTGATTATTTTTTCACACAACTTTTCAATTTCTTGCTTTTCTTCTTCCCTTCTGGTACCCCTATGCTTCAGATATTGACAGGTTTAAAATTGTCCCAGAGGTTTCTATGCCTATCCTTGTTTTCTTTCAATTCTTGTTCCCACAAATAAATACTGTTTGACTATTTATTTCTTTCTTATGTTCCAAATCATTGATTTGAACCCCAGTTTTCTTTCCTTTACCCTTGGTTTTATATGGATTTTTTTCATTTCACATAGTCTAACCATCACTTCTTCCTTTCTGCGTTTGCTGTATTTAAACATACCTGTCAAGTCTATGAGCATCTTAATCAACAGTGTTTTGAACTTTGTTTCTGTTAGATTGGCTATGTCTTTGTCACTCAGTTCTCCCACTGGCACTTTGATCTACTCCCTCTTGTGGGTCATACTTCTTTGTCTCCTCAGCGTGACAGCTTTTTGTGTTTGCCTCTGTATCTTAGATAGAGCTATTGCACTTGTTACATTGTAAGGGGTGGAGCCTTTGGAATTTGTCAGGGCTGGGCAACCTGTATCACCATGTTGTTGCACTGCATGTGGGGAAGGGGTCTGAGAAGGCTCAATGCCACTTGCCCATTGAGACTGGCAGTTTCTTCCTCCACCCCAATCCCCATTGGTTTTCACACTCAGAAGCAATATGGCTCTCTTTTTGCCAGTTTTAGAACTATGGGCTGGCCCTGGGATCACCTCCCAGGTTTAACTATGTGACTGCACTTTTTACCACAGGTTCAGTCACTGTGCTGAAGCTGCTGGCTCTATTTTTCCTGGCAGTGGAACCATGCTCTGTGAGGTCTGGCCCTGGGATTGCTTCCCAGGTTTAAATGTATAATTGCGCTTTTGCCACAGCATCAGCTCCCCATCCACCACCATAATTCTTGGTTCTATATTTCCCAGTGCTGGAACCATGGGCTGTACGGTCTGGCCCTGGGATCACCTCCCAGGTTTAAATGTTTGGCTGCACTTTTTGCTGGGGCCTCAGCTCCAGTGCTGCTACAGCTGCCCTCCTCCCCGGCTTTGTCCCTCCTTCCTGTCTGGCTGAGTATTTCTTTACTTCTTTTGTTGGATTTCTGTGTAATTAGATTTTTAGAAATTTCTGCAGTTTTTATTTAGTTTTGAGGTAGATATAATTTTTTTCTAGTTTTGATGGAGACACAGTGTGTCTACTTACACCTCCATCTTGGCCGAAAGTCTGAGTATTTCTTTACTTCTTTGTTTATTGTACTTCCCTGTAATTTGGTTTTCTGAAGTTTCTGCATTGTTTTTATTTGGTTTTGAGGTAGATGTAAATTTCTATTAGTTGTGAGGGAGATGGAGCATGTCTACCTATATCTCTATCTTGGCTAGAAGTCTGTTAACTTTCTTAAAGCCTCTTTATGTTCAGTACGAAGTTGGTCTCACTCAGCACTTTTATTCAAATATAAGTTTTCCTGTTTTTGTCTGCTACCTTATTACTCTCTGACCGCACCTGATCTCCTTCAAAGTTGGAGTGCCTTTGGCCATCTCCAGGAGACTTAAGTTGAGCTGTGTCTGCAGCACTTTTTCCTGAAGTTTGGACAGTGGATGATTTTATTTCAGTTTGGGTGACAGTATGGAAGTAACACAACATCGGAGATGCAGCTTTGAGTTTAAATTAATGCAGAATATTTGAGCAGGAACCAACAGGAAAGAAAAATGGAAACATAGTCATATTTCATTCTGTTATGATATATTTTTCTTCTCATAAGGCTTGTCCTTGAGAACAAAATGTATCAAATGTTAAATCAAAGAATATTTTTGTAGTCATGCTATGAATGGAAAATAATGCAAAAACTTTGCTTTCTTGAGGCAGATATTTTTGCTGGAAGGTTATAATCAAAGTCAGAAGGAACTCATAGCCATAGCTTTTGGTAAAGCTGTAATCATTTAAAATTAATTGTTTATAAACTCTTCACTTAGTATCTCCTTTGTTTCTTCTCAGCATTTTTCTTGGGTTTTTCTTTAAAGTCATCTCATTCATGTTGGAATAAAATTTGAGTAGGCATCCCAGGAAGCAACTCATAAAGTAAGCCCTGTGACATGTTCTCTCACCCTCTCCCTTTGCCCTGTTATTCTTTGTTGGCTGGACTCTTGATAGGCTTTGGAGACTGTGCTGATTGAAGATGAAGGTATATGCAGTTCTGGTGCTTTGGGTAATCCAGAGGCCTTGGTCCTAAGTGAGGCATTTTTGAGGTGGCCTCAGGATGGAGTGGGGTGGGGAGTGGAATGAACCCTAATGGGCTGGGCTGCAGCTTCACCTCATGCCTCCACTCCTTTGAGTTTCCATTCATTGTTCACATTCGCCTCACAGGGGGTGTTACAGGACAGAGACATGAATTACTCTGTGGGCAAGATATACAGTAGATATTCAATAATGTTTTAAAACATTTTTACTGAAATATAATTCACATACCATTAATTCACCTATTTCAAATGTACACTTCAGTGGTTTTCAGAACAGGGGTGGGCAAAAGTAGGTTTATAGTTGTTTGTTAAATTACCAGTCATTGTTACCTAAAAGATAAATCATAAGTAAGGGTATGAAATAATAATAATAATATAAATATATAATCCAATAATTAAATAGTAATACAAAAATAAATGGTGTTTCATGTACTCACAACTGTAAGTCTACTTTTGCCAATCTCTGTATATTCAGAGTTGTGTAGCTGTTGCACAATCTAAGTTGAGAATATTTTCATCACTTCAAAAAGAAAGTCCATACGCATTAGCAGTTTACTCCTCATTCTCCTCTCCCCCAGACCTAGGCATATACTAATCTTAATGTCTTTATAGATTTGTCTTTTTTGGACATTTCATATACTGTAGATGGAATCATATAATATGTGGCCTTTTGTGTCTGGCTTCTTTCACTTACTGTAATACTTTCAAGGTTCATCTATGTTGTAGTATGAATTGTATTTCATTCCTCTTTAGAAGGTCTATTTTTATTTTTAATTGTGGTAAACATTACATTACATTTAACATCTTAACCATTTAATTAAGTTAATTTATTTAAGGATTTTATTTATTATTTTTAGAGAGAGGGGAAGGGATAGAGATAGAGAGGGAGAGAGACATCAATGTATGGTTGCCTTTCACCTGCCTGCAGCTATGAACCTGGCTGGAGAACTGGCTGGAAACCTGGGTATGTGCCCTGGCTGGGGAATCAAACCAGCGATCTTTGGGTTTGCAGGCCGGCTCCTTATCCACTATGCCACCAGTCAGTTAATTAACCATTTTAATGTTTATAGTTCAGTGACATCTATCTCCAGAACTCTTTTCATCTTTCAAAACTGAAACTCTATATCCATTAAACAGTAATTCCTCTCCCCGCAGCAGTCCTTCATTCCTTTTCATGGCTGAATAGCATTCCATTATGTGACTAGACCACTGTTTTGTTTTTTAGTTCATTCATCAGTTGAAGGACATTTGAATTACTTTCATGTTTTTGCTATTACAAATAATCCTGCTATGAACTTTGGTGTACAAGTCTTTATGTGAACATATGTTTGCATCTCTTGTATATAGACCTAGGAGGATAATCACTAGCTCATAAGGTGACTTTATTTCTACTACTTGAGAAACTGCCAGACTTTTCCACAGCAGCTATACTATTTTATTATACTTTTCCACCAGCAATGTATTAGTATTCCAATTTCTCCAAATCCTCACCAACACTTGTAATTAGTCTGTCTTTTGATTACAGCCATTATAGTGGGTATGAGGTAGTATCTCAGTGTATTTTCATTGCATTTCCCCAATGGCTAGTGATATTTAACATGTTTTTATGTTCTTTTTGGCCATTTGAATATCTTTCAAGAACTATCTGTTCAGATCCTTTACCTATTTTAATTGGGTTATTTGGTTTTAAGGGAAATTGCCTAGCCTCATCACTTTATTTTAAAAAAGATTTTAAAATTTATTTTAGAGAGATGGGAAGGAGGGGGAAAGAGAGGAAGAGCAACATCGATGTGTGAGGTTGCCTCTCACATGCCTGTAACTGGGGACTTGGCCCACAACCTAATCATGTGCCCTGACCAGAAATCAAACCTGTGATGTTTTAGTTTGCGGACTGGTGCTCAACCCACTGAGCCATATCAGCCAGGGCTGGCTTTTTATTAATGAGTTCAAAGAGTTCTTTTTCTTTCTTTTTTTTTTTTTTTTAAGATTTATTATTTTTCAGAGAGAGGGGAAGGGAGGGAGGCAGAGAGGGAGAGAAACATCAATGCATGGTTGCCTTTCACCCGCCTCCAGCTATGGATCTGCCTGGAGACCTGGCTTGCAACCTGGTTATGTTGCCCTGGCTGGGAATCAAACCAGTAACCTTTGGGTTTGCAGGCCGGTACCTTATCCATTGTGCCACCAGCCAGGGCAAGAGTTCTTTATGTATTCTGGATACCAATCCTTTATTTGATATATGATTTGCAAGTATTTTCTCTCATTCTGGGGATTACCTTTACTCAATAATATTTGAGTTAAATAATTGAGTTGAGTTGAATTAAATACATGAATACATATTGAGAGAATTAAATGTGCCCAACACATTATCTGGGCTGTGGTAGGTTTGTAGCAAGTGTCATTTGGTTGTTTCTGGAAGGCCTGTTACAGTCTCTCCTGTCTTTCTGGGTCTACCCATTCTGTCCTTAGTGTCTGGTCAGAGATAGTTTATCTGACTGTTCCTGTTTCCTGTGGGTCTCTTCCCATATTAGGGTCTTATCCAGGGTCTGGCCTGCAGATATGTTTTAATAGGCCATAAAACAGTTAAAAAAATTAAAAACTCATGCAGCATTTAAAAATTAGGAGATCTCATATGACAACCTAGATTTCTGGCTTGTCTGGAAACAAGGAGACTCTTTTGTTTATGAAGCCATGCTTCAGTGTGGCCTGATGTTAAATAGATGGGATATGTGCTCTTCAGAGTTCGTCTTCTTTCTGTTGCATATCTGGTTCCTGGAGATACTTGGGTTTGTATTTGCCATTTATTCAGAGATTCTGCAAATCTATTCTGTATAATTGTTTTGAAAGTGAGGGCAGGTGCAGATGTGCCTGTCTTCAAGGAGCTCCTAGTCTTGAGGCTAACGAAGAAGAGGGGCAACATGGACAGCCAGTTAAGATGCAGAGTTGTAAGGGGTTTATAAAGAGGAACATAAAATGTACATGCCCTAGAAAGGTGATCTGGTAGTTTCCCAGCAGAAAAGAAGAAAAGGCAGAGCTGACCCAGGGCACAGCCTGTGTGGTCAGAACAGTATGTGAATATACCTGGCCAAAGAAGAGGAACAGTCAGTAGTTGCCACTTTCAAGTGTGGGGGAAGTGGGAGAAGGTGAAGCTGGGGCATCAAAGTTGTGGGTAAGTGAGAAGGAGGGTCTGTCTTATAGACACTTTGAAGGACGGTTGAGATTTTGCCTGTGGAAAAGAGGGTTTACATCTAGAGGACTTAAAGTAGACACAGCTGAGGGAAGGGCTGCACTATGAAGTTCACAGAAACATTAGGGTGTGACCGAGATGCGGAGGCAGGTTTGGCCCAGAGCTCAGGAGCTTGGAGAGCTTCTTGTGTGTGTGGTGGGTGATTTTTAAAATTTTTTTTATTGTTGTTGTATTATGTTCATCCCATTTGCCCCTTGCTCACCCTTTCCCTTCTCTTACTTCCCCCCTCACCCAGTCAATCCCATTTGTTGTCCATGTCAATGGTCATCCATGCTAGTTCCTTGACTTAACTGCTCCCCTTCTTTGCCTCCCTCTCGCCTGCCTCCCCTCTCCCCGTCCCCACTGCACACTGAAGGTCTGTTCCTTGTATTCATGTCTCTGATTCTGTTTTGCTTGTTTGTTTGTTTTGTTCATTAGTATCCTGTAATGGATGAGATCATATGGCATTTGGCTTTCATTGATTGACTTATTTCACTAAGCATAATACTCTCCAGTTCCATCCCTGTTGTGGCAAAAGGTAGGAGTTTCTCTTTTCTTTCTACTATGTATTATTTTATTGTGTAAATGTATCAGAGTTTTTTTTATCCATGCATTCATTGAAGGGCACTTTGGCTGTTTCCAGCACGTAGCTATTGTAAATAATGCTGCTATGAACCAACATAGGGGGTACATAGGTTTTTCTGAATTGGTGTTTCAGGGTCCTTCGGGTATAATCTTAGTAGTGTAATCACTGGATCAAAAAGCAGTTCCATTTTTAGTTTTTTAAGGAAGTTCCACACTGTTTTCCATACTGGCTGCACCAGTCTACATTCCCACCAGCAGTGCACCAGGGTTCCCTTTTCTCCACATCCTCCCCAGCACATGTTGTTTGTTGATGATTGCCATTCTGACAAGTGCGAGGTGGTATCTTGCTATGGTTTTTCAGCTCTCTGATGGCTAATGATGTTGAGTATTCTTTCATATGCCTGTGGGCCCTTTGTACATCCTCGTGAGAGAACTGTCTATGCAGATCCTTTGCCCATTTTTAATTGGGCTGTCTGTCTCCCTAGTGTTGAGTTGCATAAATTCTTTATATATTTTGGATATCAAACTTGCCTGAAGTTTCATTGGCAAATGTGTTTTCTCATACAGCTGGTTTCCTTTTAATTTTGCTGGTGTTCTCTTTAGTTGAACAGAAACTTTTCAGTTTGATATAGTCCCATTTGTTTATCTGTTCCTTTATTTCCTTTGGCCTTAGGGAAGTATCAGTGAAAATATTTCTTCATCGGATATCTGAAATTTTACTTCCTATGTTTTCTGCTAGGACTTTTATGGTATTACAGCTTATGTTTAAGTCCTTTATTCATCTTGAGTTTATTCTGGTGTATCTTGTAAGTTGGTGGTCTAGTTTTATTGTTTTGCATGTCCCTGTTCAATCCTCCCAACAGCACTTGTTGAAGAGACTATTTTTACTCCATTTTATGTTCCTTCATCCTTTGTCAAATATTAATTGACCGTAGAGTCCTGGCTTTGTTTCCCGGCTCTCTATTCTGTTCCATTGATCTGTATGTGTAGTGTTATGCCAGTACCAGATTCTTTTGATTGCAGTAGCCTTGTAGTATACCTTGATGTCTGCCTGATACTGTGATTTCTCTTACCTTGTTCTTCTTTCTCAAGATTGGTGTAGCTATTTGTGGTGATTTGTGGCTCCATGTAAATTTTTGAAGTATTTTTTCTAGGTCTATGCAATGTGTCATTGGTATTTTAGCTGGGATTACATTGAAACTATAGATTGCTTTGGGTAGTATGGACATTTTAAGGATGTTGATTCTTCCCATCCATGAACATGGTATATGCTTCTATTTATTTGTATTTTCCGTAAGTTCTTTCTTCAGTGTTCTGTACCTTTATGAGTGCAGGTGTTTTACCTCCTTGGTTAAGTTTACTCTTAAGTACTTTATTTTTCTTATTGCTATGGTATATGGAATTTGTTTTTGAGCTTCTATCTTTGATGTTTCATTATTGGTATACAGAAATGTTTTTGATGTCTGACTATTGATTTTATATCCATCTGTTTTGCTCAATTTGCTTATTAGGTTGAGTCGGTTTTTGGTGGAGTCTACCAGGTTTTGTATACATTATCAGGTCATCTGCAAATAATGACAGTTTGACATCCTTCTTTTCAACTTGGATACCTTTGATTCCTTTTTCTTCTCTGATAGCTATGCCTAGAATTTCCAAAACAATGTTGAACAGAAGTGGAGAGAGTGGACAGCCTTGTCTTGTTCCTGATCTTAGGGGGAAAAGCTTTTAGTTTTTGCCCATTGAGTGTGATGTTGGCTTCAGGTTTCTTATATATGGCCTTTATGATGTTGAGGTATGCTCCCTCTATTCCCATTTTGCTGAGCATTTTTATCATAAATGATTGCTGTGTTTTATCACATGCATTTTCAGCATCTATTGATATGATCATATGGTTTTTGTCTTTCATTTTGTTGATGTAGTGTATTACATTTATTGATTTGTGAATGTTATACCATCGTTGTATCTGTGGGATGAAACCCACATGATCATGGTGTATGATCTTTTTAATGTATTGCTGGAGCCGGTTGGTCAATAATTTGTTGAGAATCTTAGCATTTGTGTTCATCAGAGGTAATGGCCTGTAGTTTTCTTTCTTTGTTGTGTCTTGACCTGCTTTTGGAATTAGAATTATGTTGGCCTCATAGAAAGTGGTTGGAAGCCTTCTGTCTTCTTGGATTTTTTGGAATAGGTTGAGAAGGATAAGAGTTAGTTCTTTTTTAAATGGTTGGTAAAATTCACTTATTTAGTCATCTGGTCCGGGGCTCTTGTACATTGGGAGTTTTTTGATTGCTGCCTCAACTTTACTAGTTGTTATTGGTCTATTCAGGCTTTCTGTTTCATCTTGATTCAGATTTGGAAGATTATGTTTCCAGAAATGTGTCCATTTCACCCGATTGTCACATTTCTTGTCATATAGTTGTTTGTAGTAATTTCTTACAATCCTTTGTATTTCTATGGTATTGGTTGTGATTTCTCTTCTGTCATTTCTGATTTTGTCGTTGGGGTCCTCTCTCTCTTTTTCTTGATGAGTCTGGATAAAGGCCTGTCAATTTTGTTTATTTATTCAAAGAGCTAGCTCTTGGATTTACTGAATCTTTGAATTGTAGTTTTAGTCTCTAAATCATTTAATTCTGCTCTAATCTTGGTTATTTCCTTTCTTGTACTTGCTCTGGGCTTTATTTGTTGTTGCTCCTCTAGTTCTTGCAGTTTTATGGTTAGCTTGTTTTGCATAAGCTTCTTCTGACCTTTTTAGGGATGCCTGTATTGCTATGAATTTCTCTCTGAGGACTGCCTTTGCTGTGTCCTGTAGGTTTTGGGCTGTTGTGTATTCCTTTTCATCTTTTTCCAGAAACTTTTTGATTTCATCTTTAATCTCATTGTTTACTCATTCCTTACATGGGTAAGGAATAGCATGTTATTCTGTCCCCATGAATTAGAGTGTTTATGGTTTTTTCCCTTGAGGTTGGTTTCTAATTTTAAGCCATTATGATCTGAGAAGATGCTTGGTATAATTTCCGTTTTCTTGTATTTGTGGAGGCTTGTCTTTTGACCTACCATGTTGTTTATCTTTGAGAAAGTTCCATGTGCATTTGAAAAGAATGTGTATTTTGCTTCTTGGGATGAAAAGTTCTGTATGTCAGGTAAGTCCTTTTCATCTAGAATGTTGTTCAATGCCACAATATACTTGGCTTTTTTTTTTTGGGGGGGGGGGGGGGTTGGGGGAAGCTCTGTGCATTATTTATAATGAGGTATCAAAAGCCCCTACTATTAGTGTGTTGCTGTCCATATCCTTCTTGAAGTCCTCCAAGATTTTCCTTATATATTTGGGTGCTTCTATGTTGGGTGCATATATGTTTACTAGGGTTATTATATATTAATGCTGGTGTAGTTCTCTGTAAATTCCTTGTAGCTTCTCTGGAGTTCTTCGTAGTTCCCCTGGATTTGTTCGTAGTTTTCTTTGAGCTCTGTTAACTCATTGAGGTTCTGTATAATCATTATTTTGAATTCCATATCTAATAGTTTGCCTCTGTTTCATTTAGCGATCTTTCTGGTGAATTCCTTCTTTCTTTTCGGTGATGGACTGTTTCTTTTTCTGCCCATTTTTAGGTTTCTCTTCTTGTATGCTTTTGCTTTATAGATTGGCTTTTTTGAGTTTCTGTCTTTGTAATGTGACCTTCTGTCGCTTAGAGGTGCACTACCTTTACTTCCTGGATTCACCTCTGGTGAAGTCAGATCATTCCATATTCTGGGCCTAGGTGGTTTGTTGGAGCCAACCAGAGACCCACTGTTTTTGTCTGTGCCCTTCGGTTGATCTGTAGTCAGCTTTGAGGTGTAGATACCACTGGGCAGGACTGATTATCTCAGTTGTAAATCAATCAATCTGTGACCACTGGGCAGGGTCAGTTAGTTAAATTGTAACCCAATCAGACTATCATTAGCTGCCAGGTTCAGGTACCGCTAGACTGGACAGATTAATTCATTGTAATCCAATGAATCTGTGATCCACCACCAGGCTCAGATGCAGCTTGGTGGGACAGATTCAGTTGTAAATCAATGAATCTGTGATCTGCTGCCAGGCTCAGGCACTGCTGGGGTAGACAGAAGCATTCCGTTGTATTCCAGTGAATCTGTGTTCAGTTGCCTGGCTCAGGCCCTGCTGGCTAGACAGAAAGATTCTATTGTAATCCAATGAGCCCATGATCAGCTGCCAGGCTCAGGTGCAGCTTGGTGGGACAGTTTCAGTTGTAAATCAGTGGGTTTGTAATCAGCCGCCAGGCCCAGGTACCACTGGGGGAGACCAACTCATTTGCAAATCAATGAATCTACAATCAGCCACCAGGCTCCTAAGCCGCTGGGCAGGACTAACTGACCCAGCTGTAAATCAGTGGGTTTGTAATCAGCCACCAGGCCCAGGCGCTACTGGGTGAGAGGGACCAACTCAGTTGCAAACTAGTGAATCCACATCAGCCACCAAGCTCACACACCACCGGGTGGGACTGACTGACTGACTGACCCAGCTATAAATCAGTAAGTTTGTAGTTAGCTGGTAGGCTCCAGTGCTGCTGGGTGAGAAATACCAGCTTTAGGTGCAAATTATTATATCTGTGCTTAGCCACCAGGATCAGACAAGGTAGGGTGGGAGAGATTTATTCAGATGTAAATCAATGATTTGGGATCAGGTGCCAGGCTCAGGCACTGCTGGAGTGGGTGCAGGTTGCTCCCAGTGGGTGGGGCTGTGAGGACCCCTCATACAGAAGCTGCCTTAGGTGTGGGACCCCCACAGCTGTTCCTGCACTTCTCTCCTCCAAGCCACCCCCAAAAACTCTCCCCATGTATCTCCAGTCCACTCTGCCCTCCCTCTGCAGGAGCCCAGGGTAAGTGGGTACCCGTATTTTTTCATGTGGTCACCTAAGTAGTTCTCAGTCTCCAGTGCTCTCTTGGGCTAGTAAACCCTACGGCTTTCTGCCCTTCTCAGCTGTATGCTGCTCTACTCTCTGCCATGTTGCTGTAGGCTGAGACACCCAACGGGGGGACCAGAACCCACCCTTCTCAGACGGAGCCCCAGCGCTGTTCGCTGTTCCTTCGGCTGGTAGCCCAGCCAGCCCTCTTGTGTTTCCACAATTCCTACCAGTCACGTTGTGATGAAGCGTCCTCTTTTCTTCTGTCCGTGGTTATAAGGCTTCTTTCCAGCTGGTGTTCTGTTGGTAATTCCAGCTGATTTTTTCTCTAAAAAAGTAATTCCAGATGGGACCTGGAAGGAGACTGGTGTAGCTCCACTTACTCCTCTGCCATCTTGGTCCCCTGGTGGGTGGATTTTAAGCTGGGAGATAACTTCTGGTGGCATTTGAATTGCTTGAGGACAAGTCATGTGACAAGTGGTATGAAAATTGGACATCCCTTTCCCGTTGGTAGTATAGCTTTCAGATCTTCTGGAAGAGGGAGAGTTATAGGGTGAGTGACACCACTGGTAGACACCATCAGGAGAAAAAGTGTGGTTCTGGGGTGTGGATATGGGAGGCTGAGCAAAGGCCGAATAGCCATCTGCCACTCAGAAGGTCCAAGGGGGAATTGAGGTTTTGGGGACAGCTACTGTCTGATGGACACTCTTTTAGATCCTTGACCATCTCACTGTACTCTGCAAGCCAGGTCCTGATGGTGGTGTTTCCCTTCTATATCGCATAGCCCCCAAAACGGAACACTAAAGGCCAGTAATGGAGCAGGAATTTAACCCAGCTTGATTTCTGGGGCCCTGATTTGCCCAGTAGCCAGTCTCCAACCTTAGCCCCACCCTTGCTGAGGTGCAGTTTATATATAAGTCAATTTGTCAAAAATAATGATTTCTGCTTCCATTCTCCCCTGGATTATTTGAGTTTTTTTTGTTTTGTTTTGTTTTTTGTTGTTTTTGTTGTTAATTGGGTCTTATTTTTTTGTGTGCTGTGTAATTTACACTCTTGCTGCTTTGAAATGGTTTTGGTTGGGTGGGGAGGGAGTGGGAAGGACTTAGTAACATGGTGATCCTTTCTTGGCAGGAGAAGAAACAAGTTTTGCTGCTGAGAGAGAAGTTGACTTTCCCTCTTTCCATATCACTTGTGTGTGATGATGCCTTTCTTGTCTTGGGGCCTTCAGGAAGACTAAAATAATTTCCTTTGTTTCTAACCTACTTCCTGAGGATATTTATTCAGTGGCGTGCACAGGTGTTACCAAAAGATACACCTGACTTAAAAAAAAAAAAATTAGTCCTTGGAATTGCTTAGCATTGACCTACTGTCCACAGAAACTTGCCCTGGTTGGCCTTGTGGCATCATCCTTTACCACGGATTTACTTGGGTTGCTTAAAGCTCCGGCAGGGTTGGCAGCTTTTCCTTGGTCATCTGACATGGAGACTAGAGCTCTGCCTTCCCAGTTACATTGCAGTGTGGCAGTTTTTACAACTAGCTTCATTTGTAGTCATTTGCAGGTGAATTTCAGGACTTATGCAATAAGTACCAAAGACCCTTGTGTTTGTGCACATGATCATTCAGTGTTCTCTATTCTCTAAAATGTCCCAAGGGACATTCAGAGATGGTCCTCAGAATTTATTATCTAGATAGAAAAGACTTTACCTCAGGATTCCATTTTTGGGGGGACTCGTTTGATCCCCACAGGAAAGTTGACCAAGGAAAGATTGGGAAGGAAAGCTGATTTTTACTAGCACACCGTTTACCTTTAGCTTTCAGCATGGCTGACAGGGGTTTGATCAGTGCTTTCCAGCCTATTTCTCTGTGATGGTGGAAATGTTTTGTGGTGGCACAGTCCAGCATGGTAGCTATTAACCATTGAGGCTACTGAGCACTTATACTGTGCCTAGTGCAACCAAAGAACTGAAATTTTAATTTTATGTAATTTAAACATGAATAGGTAGTTCTAGACCTGCTTATGGGTTGGTTTCCCCACCAGGGAACACCATCCAGGGGTGTCAAACTCATTTTCACCAAGGGGTCACATCAGCCTTATGGTTGCCTTCAAAGGGCCCAATGTAATTTTAGAACTGTATAAATGTAACTACCCCATAACAGTTAAGTGAGCTGGGTAGAAATAAGGTGCCAGGCTGAAGGTGCTGGGCTGGATAAAGCAAGGTGGAGTGCTGGATTTGGCCTGTGGACCTTGTGTTTGCCATCTGAGCCATAGGCTCTTAGGCTCCCTATCTGTAAGACCATCCTCTTCACTTTCTCACTTTCCCAGTGAAATATCTCCCTTCTCCCAAAGCATAACCTTAGATGTAATCCTCAGCACATCCTCCTTTGCTTTCATATGAATCAGTTACTAAGGCTTGCCCCACCTGAGTATCCTCTGACCTGTTCAGTGTCCTTGTCACTGCAGCTGCTTCATTAGGGCAAGCCTCCGTTAGCTCCTGAATGGATGCGTAAACATTTCTTCATAGTCTCTGATTCCAGCCCCCTCTTAAAAACTAATTTCTCCTCTGTAGCCAGGAACTCTTTCTAAATAGCTAATATAATTATTTTTCTTACCTGTATAAAAGTCTTTTATTACTCATTGGCATAATTGCCAAACTCCTCAGTATGGCTGACAAAGCTCTTCTGAATGGGTCTTTCAATCTCTGTCTTTCTGCCTCTCTCTCTCAGGACTCCAAGCTCAGTGAACTAATTGCAGATCTCTGGACAGATGCATCTGCTTCATGAACTTTTTGGGGAAGCTTCGTTGTTGGCCCTCTACAGCCTGGATTAGTTTGAGGGCCTATAACATCCTCTACATACCCTGGTATCTCATTTTCTCGCTTGTCATTTTCCGTTTACTGGATTGTTTTCCATTGGACCTGATTCCTTTGAAGGCAGGAGCCTATTACCATTCAACTCCATCTTTAAGGGCCCAGGACAGGGCCTGGCACGTAGTAAATGTTTGGTCCATGCATGAGTGAATGAATGAATGAATGACGACATCATTCCTCACTTCTTGCAGCAATTATCTATCGTCCTGTGGTACTTTTAAACCACTGGCCAAAGTTCATAGTGGAGGAAGTCTGTCTTGAGGTTAGACAAGTTAATCTTTCAGTGGAAATTCAATCCTCATATTTCATTTCAGGCCACTTTGTGTAGCAAAGTAGTTTAACTCGGAGCAGATTTCTGCTGTGCTGATGGTTAATTTCATGGCCCACAAAGGGTCTGCACACCAGTGGCTGGAACACGGCAACCACAACGCAGCCTACTGCACATGCTGAGGGCCTGGCAGCTTTGTTGTTTTAAAGAAGCAGTTTTCAAATATTCTTCAACAGACTGATTTTAAGTTAACAGGGGTGACCTTCTCAAGAACATTTTATAAAGCTATAACATAGATTCCCCCTCAGACCGTATATTTTCCTTTCTCCATGTACTTCAAAGGGATTGGGTTTTCTCATAGGTTTTTATCAGCAATCTTCAGCTTGACCCTGGTTGTTTAAATCTGCTGAAGGAAATTTGAACAAACTTGTTCTTTAGTAATTCTTCTGCCTCTGTGAACCTTTAACCTTAAGGTTTTTTTACAGAGCCAGGGGCTGCATTGTCACCAGCCGACCCTGCTGGGGCTTTCAAAGAGCATGTCTAGTGTGTCTGTTTTCACTTTGCTACTTGAGTTCTTTTGAGGAAGGGTATATTAATTCAGACCTGATTCTGAGACAGGACGAGGACTTTTAAACTTGCCCCAGAGCTGGGGGTTGGGGAAATGAGCATAATGCAAGCCTGCAACTGGTGCCAGTGGTTGTTCTACAAATAACCTGTGAAGGTGAAGGGAGAGGAGGCCCTCCAGAGATAGATCGGGTTTATTTGCTGTTTAATGGGTGACTCCCTGCTCTGTCCAGGTCTTGTTTGATGACATGACAAAAAGAGGTTCCTATTTCTGATGATCAAGCTTTGGGCCTTGAGTCCCTTCCAAATTTAAACTTCCTGGAGCACCAAATTCTTATAAACTTGGGAGGCAAGACATGAACTTGGGATTCACATACCACTATAAAAATAAACCTGCTGGGGAAAGAGAAGAGGCTTCCAGAGGTAAGAGGGTAGAGATTTGATGCTACTCCTGTTGTCTTGCTCTGAGATTCTTGACTCACTTCCATCAGTTAGTCAGTTTCACAATTTAGTTCTTCATATGTTTTCTCAAAGAAAAGCTCAAGACACCTGAAAAATGTTTGACATTGTAGTTATTAGGCCCCTGTAGGCTTCAGGGCTAGTATCTTGGGTCCTCGACTCTTCTAACCATTCTCTAGACAGTTCCTTGTTTGTTTTGTCATTCACTCTTTGCAGTAGGTTGGGAGTTGGCTGTTTGAGCACCTGGCCTGGCTCCTTGGCTTTTCTTTCATTTCTTCTCCCCAGATTTTAAGTATCCTGAAGATTTGGCTAGGTGACCTTTTTCCTTAAGATCAGACATTGTAGAAATGAAGGTGTTTCATTATGTTAATTTAAATAAATTCCAAGCAACCTATTACATGCCAGGAGTTGGGTTTACATTGAACAGGGCTATAGTGGTTCCTTCTTTCGAGTACCTTGCTGCTAGTAGTGTGAGAAGCAGACATTATAGAAGTAAAAAGACATTTTTGGAATTATAAATTGTAATAGTGCTATGAGAAGGACAATACAGAATGCCCACAGAGGGACAAAGGAATATGGAGAATCTAGTTTGGAGGCCAGGGAAGGCCTTTCTGAGGAAATTAAGTTTAAGCTAAAATCTGAAGGAGGAAAAGGAGCTGAGAGGGAGTTGCACATGTGAGAGTTTTGAGGTAGGATACAGGTTGGGCTGTTCTACAACTAAGAGGGTCAATCTGGCTGACTGTATCAGAGGGTTTCCATGAAGAGACATGGAATGGGGCTGGTATGTTTGGACAAATATATATGTTTGGATACTGTGTCACTCAATTTTGCTGGAGGATAAAGCACCTGCATGTCTTTTCGGATTCAGTCAGGCAGAGGTTTAGGATATATTCCTAAACTACTCTATCAGCCCATAGATATTAGAAATATAAGTTAAGTAGCTGAAGCCACTGAAACCTAACCTACCTTCTGACTAATGATCAAAGTTCATGAAGCATACACCCCTAATTTTTCCTCATTCCTTTTACTTATGGGGTTCCCCTATGTTGAAGATAATGCATTGGGGGGAAATTTTGCCTTTTTTCTTCTCTAAAAGTGAATTTGGTATGACATCGGTCCAGTCTGGATTGTGCCCTGGAGGGTGGAGGAGTGGGTGCAACATTTCAGTGGTTTATAGTTCATTGGAAACTCTGCAAAGACCAAGGCCTTACCCTGGATGTTCTTTCCAAGCAGGCCTGGCCTAGCCTGGCCCCAGACTTGAGTGGATATTTTTATGCCTTTGATTTTGTTAAGTTTTTTAGTAAGGTTATATTCTTTAAGGCTTTTGTGTAATGCCAATTTGGTCTTTTGGGGACAGAGACCTGACCCTAGATTGGAGGAGAGAATGTTTGCAGGTAAGCCTATCTGGTAGGGGCTCTTCAGAAAGAAGAGGGACATATTTTAGGGGATTCCTGGGAGGAAGCGTAAGCTGGGTTTCCCTCTCCAGTTTCTTTTTTTCTTCACTCTAAAATCAAGTGGAATCTCCTTTCTTAGCAAATATTTTCTGGATAAAAATAAATACTATACACTTGCAATTATAGATTCGTTAGTTTCTAAAAGTTTTAAAAAGTTTATAATAAGAAACATTGCATGGAACCAATTTCTTTCCAAGGAATGAATATTTTCTAGGAAAGGTAAGATTCGGTTATTTTTGGTTTGATTTCTTCAGCTGAATTTTCCCCTGTTCCCCTTATCTTAAAATCTGTCTTGGAAGGCAACCTGGGGACATTTTAATAAGTATCCTGATAACAGAAACAGATGTGTGTCATCCTTTCCCTGATACATTTCCAGGCTCCAGAGAGGCAGCTGTACAATTGCAAACTGTCCATAGGGTAGTGATGGAAACCATCTCCATGCTGACTTCGGGACTGTTTGGTGCACAAGAGGGCAGTGTTTGCTTACAGTCCTGGATGGAGATGATCAGGTCAGCGTATTTAGAATGACCTCAGACTCTTTCAAGGCAAAACAAATTAAGCCACAGCCACAATGGCTTCCCTATATGCCTATAAGCACCTGACTCCTCCACAGTGGTTACTTGCTATCATTTTTTCCTTAAAGAGAAAAAATTTATTACTTTCAACTTTAAAAAAAAATTAATGAAATCATGGTTCGCAGTATTGTATCCACAATGGCATTTGTTAAAAGTGCTATAAAAGCAGAACAACTACTTTCTAATTAAAAGCCATGTGGGAAAGGTTTTGTTTGAAGTAAGGGTTAATGTATACTCTCCTCCTTTCATGTCAGTATAAAGATGATCTGACCTTCCTTTTCAAGCATTTGAAGATGTGGACTTCAGCCATCAATCCTTCTTACACTTTTCTTTTTCTGCAAGTTTATGGTATTAAACAAAGCAAAGAATTTCCAGGAGAAAAAAGGTGATTTCCTTGCCTTCTGGATGTACAATGTGCTATATGAAATAGACAGTGTCTGCTTTTGTATAGGATTTGCTTATTTTCAACTCTCCTGGGTGTTTTCTTTGTAGAGGTGTTCAGGCCAGAAAGGCATATTGATGCATAACACCATCCCACTAATTTCCAGCCTATTTCAGAATTGGGGTCTCACACTTTTTTTGGTCCCCTCACCTGGAACTACTGATTTCAGGTGCCTCCAGAATGTTAATATCCAAAAAGAGCTTAATATGCAGCAATGGCAGAAGGGAGGCCCAACACTCTTAGGAGACACTGGAGATGATGGTGAGGTGTAAGGAGCTTTGCTCATGTATGGCCTGGACCTGGCTCTGGGAATTGCAGTAGCAGTGATACTTTATTTTTCCTCTCTGGGCCATGTGTTCACCTCAGATCCAGGTGATTATACTTCTTGGGGTAGTTGTTTAGAGGAAAAGTCTATAAAGCTTGTGGCATACAGTAGGGAACAGTTTTTGTAATGTTGGTCCCTCTGGCCAGACCGGTTAGATGCATATGGGTGGGGTGGTAGGTTGTAGAGACACAGATAGGGTGGTAGTTCTTGTTTTCAGAATAGTTAGAATGACCTGACACCCTTTCAAAACAAAATAAACCATAAGCCACAGCCACAGTGGCTTCCCTGTACCCCTATAAACACCTGACTCTTTTATAGTATAGTTGCTTGCTATCAGTTTGATTCACTGAGCATGTCTATTGCTCCGCCCCTGTGTGTATCTGCAGCAAGGCAAAATGAAACTGCTTAGCCTTATATGAAAACATGTCTTCTTTTCTAATAACAACAAAAGTCTTCCAAAGTGAGTGTGTCTATATAAGATATATGTGCACACACTGTGGAACATATTAGTATGTGTGACATCCTCACATAGTTTAATTGATCAGTGGCATCTAATACATAATTTAAATTTGACAGCACCAAATGAGGAGATCCATGGCTGGCCTTCTCATTTGTTTCCTCATGAAGCTTCTGTCCTAGCTTTTCTTAGAAGGGTCTGGGTAGGAAAGGAAGACGTTTGAGTTGTAGGCTTTCAGAAGAGGCTCACATTATGTTTCTCCAGAAACATAATTTCTGAAAAATACTGGAGTCCTCAATTTCCAAAGGAGCCTAGTTTCTAAGGGGGATGTAAAGTTGTTTCTGCATGTTTCTTTGGGATTATTCTTCATCTTCACTCCTTAAGGCAGGGTTTGTGAACAGGGAAGGGAACAGATGTTTCTGGGTAGTAATATCCAGTCAGATTCTTGAATGCCTTGTATACTCTGGGTCACCATCAGCTCATAATGGAGCAAAATCGAGTGAGAATTCTAGCAATGAAAGAAATGAACAGCACACCAGACAGATATGATGGTGGAGATAGAGTGCATTCTGTGAGAAAATATTTCCAATGCTATCTATAAAATTCAGATTGAATAACCATTCTGATGTGCTCCCTTTAAAAGAGTTTCCTTCCACAAGTGTTGCAGCTGAGTAAATACCAATCGTTTTTGTTTCCCTTTTCCTTATCAGTCCTTCTACTGAAACATTTCTGCATAGCCTATCTAGTCTTTTTAAGTGAAGATCAAATTTGAATTATGATCCCCATTTCAAAACACAAGCTACTTTGTTGCTTTAGCATTTGGAGGTAATTATCAATATTTACCAATATTGAGGAAGAGCTAGAAAAGGAGAAAATGTTGCTGAAAATGGTGTCCCCAAATGAAGACAGCAGGAAGGGGTTGTATGTATCACGTGTATATATGTATCACGAGGTAATGGTAGGAGGGCTTGTAGGGCCTGGCCTGACACTGGATGGCCTGTCTATCCAGTTTTAACCTCATCGCAGTCTCTCACAGATGGATGGGGGGTGCTGTGTGGACCCAATTATACAGCCATCTTTTGGGGATGGAAACTATGAAGAGGCTGGGAAAGCTATCCCTGGAACCTGTGAGGAATGCTTGAACTGGCCTCTGCTCTCAGAGGCCCTCCCCTCTGTTTCCTTGGGGTCTGTCATGGGTCTGGTAAGACTGTCCTTTGTTTAGAAGGGCAGGAGAAACTGAGGGCTACTCTTAGACCTTTGTGGGCCTGAGGCCACACACCCACAGCCTGGAAAGAAGATGAACTTGAATAAAATGTGCTGACATCCCATATAAAATACAGTGTATACATACTTAATATCTGCCTTGAATCCCAAGTTGCTAGGTGACATTCTCTTATATCTTAGTAGGAATTTAATTCAACTTTCAATAATTCAGTTTTTGCAGTTTTCTTTTTGTATTTTGGAACCAGTAAAATTTTTTAAGTTTACTAACACTTAATTTTGGTACTTAGCTTGCCATGCCTAATAATGGCTGTCTTTGAGAAATCCGAGGAGGTTTCAGACTTTGCTGTACAGAACTTCCCAGAGAGTTAAGAAGCTTCAGTGTAATAGGCCTGGGCTCTAGATTCAGAAAGATTTAAATTGGAATTTTGCCTCTTCAATAAGTGTGACTGTGGACATTATGCTTTTCCTTAGTTTCTTCATTTCTTTCAAAAAGGAATAAAACCTACCTTTGGGTTTTGCTGCTAGGATTAGCAATAATAACTGATATGGTTAGCATGGTTCTAGGTGCAAGGTAGAAAGGTTCAGTAAATGCAAGAAGCCCTCATTGTCACTGTTGCCTGCAGACCAGCACTGCAGTTTGATGTAGGAATGTCTGTATTTGAAAAGTCATTGGAAAGTCAGACACCCCCTTTCCCTTAGCATTGCAGACAGCTGGAAAGAGCATTGAAATTATGCAAGAGCAATGTTTCAAAGAAAGAAATAAAATTCTTGAATTTTTTTTAAGGCAAAGTAGAGGAGGGAAAAAACAGATTCATTGTTTTAGTTGGCTATTCAACAGAATGCAGGACAAAGCTGGCCTCTCTTGTTTAATGTCATCATTGACATTCTTTTTCTTTTTTTCTTATTCTCCTCCTCCTCCCTCTCTTTTCCTCCCCCTTCTCCTCTTCCTACTTTTACTGTAACAAAAAATCCCTTTGCTCCAAGTCATTCTCAGTTTCTGAGCCTGAGATTAAATCTCATGTTCTGGAGATCGTCTAATGCTAGGAAGTATTTCCTCTTTTGCAGTCTTTGGGTTCTTCTTCAATATTTCCTGCTGCTTTCAAAGTGAGGTGCCAGATTGTGGTCTGAAACTTCTAAGAGTGCCTAAAGAGGGGCTATGACATGTGGGAGTTCTTGGACATGCGTTCACACAGTTTCAAGGCAATGGGGGTGGTGACAGAGTGTTAGAGTGAGCAAAGTGTGGAGGAAGATGGGTGTGGATGGAAAACTGGACTGACTTCTGGGTAAAGCTTGTCTGGGGTTTCAGGCCAGCTGGAGACTGGCAGATGCTGGGGGAAGTTCTCTAGGAGGGCTGAGAAAATTCAACATCATGTTAACATTTAATGAGTATCAGTAAAGTGGGCTCTGTCAGCCCAAAACAGTGCAGGCTTTGAGAAGCCCAAATGAAAAAAAAAACATGGTCCCTGTCTTTGGAAAACTTGGTGCTGGGGGTTCTCTTTCAGAAAGCTGGAGAACATGGGTTCAGTGGTAAGCCATCTAATTAGGCACCCAGTTAGTAATTCTGGTGTTGTGCTTGGCCCAAAGGATCTGTATTTGCATCTTAGACTTCTTTCCCTAACAGTTGCTTGTGACTTGAAGTAGTGGAAAGAGCTGGGCTGGACATGCTGGCCCAGGTTTAAACCCCAACCGTGGGTAAGCTTATGTTGATGCACTGCTCTGAACCTCAGTTTTCTAATCTTCAAACTGGGGAGAATCACCTTGCAGGTTTTCTAAAGTTATGTATAGCTTTTATCTCACACCTGCAACCTATAAAGTACTCAATAAACTATTAGCTATTGTGGCAACTAAATATTTAATTTTTAATGTAGCTCAGTGGATTGGGGCCAGCCTGTAAACCCAAAGGTCACAGGTTCGATTCCCCAGTCGTGGTTGCAAGCCAGGTTTCCAGCGAGGTCCATAGCTGGAGGCAGGTGAAAGGCAACCATGCATTGATGCTTCTTTCTGTTTCTTCCTCCCTCCCTGCCTTTCTCTCTGAAAGTGATGAATAAAATCTTAATAAATAAATAATTTGTCAGGATTCTTATATTTAGTTGGGAATGCAGGCTAGATGGATGGTGTTTGATAGCATGTGTAGTATATGATTTTTGCCATTGGTTTTAGGTTTTATTTATTTTTAGGGAGAGGGGAAGGAAGGGAGAAAGAGAGGGAGAGAAATATCAGTGTGTGGTTGCCTCTTGTGTGCCCCCAACTTAGAACCTGGCCTACAATCCAGGCAGGTTTCCCTAATTGGGAATTGAACCAGTGACCCTTTGGTTCACAGGCTGGTGCTCAATTCACTAAATCACACCAGCTAGGGCTGCCTCCACTTTAAAATTGGTGATAATGTAGTTGGAAGAAACTCAGTGGAGTTACTTTGAAGTAATCAGAATGTAAGTACTTGTATTGATCTGGCTATAAAATTGTGAGTGCAGTCGGAATTGAAGGGAGGAAGGCCCATAATGGGGAAAGACAGGATGGAAATCAGAAGAGAAAATGGATGGTTTATCAGAAAGCAGCGTGTTTTGTCTACCAGGAGCTATTGGTCTGCGGGAAACCTTGGCTTGTTTTGTGTTTGGAAGCTGACAGGTGCCAGTCACTGCTGAATGTAAATGTACCCAAAACTATGTTATGGAAAGAGCTTAACTTTAAATAATTTCTGCATCAGTATTAAAAATTAAAAAACACACAAAACAGTATAAAACAGCATAAATGCAAACATGTATAATTTTAAAAGCTTCATGTTTAGAGTCTGAGAAACTGAATTTGAACCCTGGCTTCAACACTTGTTAGCTGTTTAATATTGATCAGATATTGGGCCTCTACTTCTGAGTCTACAAAATAGAAGAAATATGTATCTGGTACATGATAAGCTTTTAGTAAACATGGTTATTGTTATCACTATTAACTTTTCCTCCTGATAATAAAGGCTCCCAGTCTCTTGTGATTCTACAATACTTTGCCAGCTATAAATGTGGGTTTCCTTGAAATTCTCTAGCTTTTCCTATGTATGTATTATTATATATACTGGAGCATTGATTCAATGCTGTGGAGAGGTTTATAAGTGGATTTATGACTAGGTTTTGAGAAGCTCTTTGTTGTTAACTTCTCATTTCAGAACCAGAACAGAAAAAACCCTTAATAGTTGCTTATTTTCAGAGTCTGAACAAGGCCTATATGTATGCTGAGGAAAAATTCAGACTGTGTTAGTTTTTTAAAAGATGTGTGTGTGTGTGGGTGCCCTCATTTAAGTTTGGGAAACACATTTTTCCCCCTGGAATTTACTGTTCATGTTTGAGCATGCACATTTCTAAGTATATCAAATATAAATGATTTTAAGTTTTTAGATTAAAAGTAAAACAAGAGCCCTTCCAGGGATTTAAAAAGTTCTTGCTGACTTTCATTTTTCTCCCAGAATTGTACTACTCTAAAATTTCTGGAGGCTTCCCATCTCTAGCTGAGCCAGAAAATACTTCTGTTTTGAAACTGTAAAGAACTCCATATCAAGTTAAATCTTACTATATTAAACTTTAAAGAACCTCCCACATACTTTTGTTTTACATTTTGCTATAGTACAGATTGCTTAAACTAAGTGGGAAATTGGCTGTGAATTTTTAAAAATAAGGAAAATACTCATTTTTGTGTAATTTGCCTTAGAGGAGCAGGCTCAAGTTTGTTTTTATAAATAGAAATACTGATTTCCAAAGAAATGAATGAAGGGTAGCATTCAGGATATGTCATGTGGCACACTTAGAATTTGATTGGAGAAATCACAGCCATAAAATATGGGTAGATATTTTTTTACATAAATAAATGGATAGGCCATCTGGTTCTAAAAAAAAATGCTTGTTAACACAAACACACTGGACTTCAAGGTGAATTTCAGATTATTGGATTAGTTTATATGCACATTGGTCCATGTGTGAAAACTCACAGCAAAATATTGTACCATAGGAAATTCATGTAAGCAGATAAAACGGAGCTTGGAGTCATGAGTTATGTAGTAAAAATGAATGGCCTAAGTAATTTTCAGTGAAGTTTTTATTATTTTGTAACTAGGTCTTTTTAATTGTCTTAAAGGAATGTCTCTTTTGGGCAAATTTGAAATATGAAAATTCTTATTTTCCTATGAAAGAAACATTTGAATACTGCCCCCCAAAGTGTTTCAGCATATAAAGTGAAACTGGAAGTGGTTTTACTAAATAACTTATATTTTGGGGGCTGAGAAGTAGTTTCTAAGGCTTATGAGAATAGTTATGAGAACAGTTATGAGAAGTCAGCAGTATCCAGAGAGATTTTCATGTGAATATTTTCTACATATTTTGTATTCAGACCCAAACTATTTTAAAGTGAAATTTTATTAAAACTTTCTAAAGATAGGTGCATTTGGGGTAGGCAAGTTGGTAGAAGTAGTACATAAAATCCAAGGACAAAATGACATGCTTTTTCCTGTTAAACTCATTTAATGTTTGCTGTTTCAAAATTCATATTGAATCTTTACAATGGAACGTTTGTGATTCCAAAAACCTAGAATCTGAAATGAATTCAGATTGACTTACTGTTCTCCTGTACAATCTATCAGAACTTTTTTACTTTACCACTGACCAAAACCGATTCTCACAGTTGGCTCCACCTTATTACTGTTAAGTCTCCAAATCTGTTATTATTGTGATTGTTGTTTTATTGTACTCATTATTGTTGTTACTATTATTGAACCAACCAGCTTTGGGTGTTTAGTTTGAAAAGGTTCAGTCTTACATTTTGGTTATGGTGATTAATGTGTGTGAAAAGCTAGCTGAGTATGAAGCTGTACAGGGATTTGATACATATTTCTTAGGACATTTTCACAGTGATACCAGGTAGTGAGATTTTTGTTTTTACAGGCTAGAAAGGTTGCTGTGAATTCTATTACTTGGGAATCACAGCTTTAATTCTGTCTTGTTCTAGTTAAACAAAAATTAGCCCGTGATACTCTTTTAATCTCTTAAATGAATGGGACCTATTTCTGATTCTGATTTTACTGAAGCAGTCTCTCCGTTTCCACTTCCCAAGGTAGACAAAACATGTTCTGTGCAGAGAAATGTGAGATGCTGGCTGCATGGGGGATGAAGAGGGTTAGGAAGCTATTTGCAAAACTACTTAAAATAAATTTGTGGGGTCAAACATGAAACACAGTTGCAAAAGAGAAAGGGAAAAAATGGCTTATGTTGTTCTACTAAAATAGCATAGGCATTCACATTGGCTAGAGGATTGTGTATTTCTTGCTAATCAGATACAATCAGTTTAGATAATATTTGAGTACCTGAGGCTAGTTTTCATTGCCTCTGTATCAAGGAAATTAACTTAAAGGGTCATATCTTAAAGGGTTGATTTTTGGGGAAGAAATAACCATTTGGAAGAGAGATGCAAGCTGTTTACATCATTGCCCAAAGAGTACTCAGACTTAAGTCTTGCTTTCCAACTTGCAGTTTGCCCATCGATACAACTCTGGCTTGGGTCGGGGCAAATAGGCTTGTGTTAGCACTTCATTAAAAAACAATTGGTACTTTTAAGTTAAACATGAGAAATTACCTTGGTGAGGCACTGAATGGGAGACTGCAGGATCATTGAATTTGGCCCACGTTTTAGCTAGTTCAGCAGGGATTTTGGAGTCTGAAGCAATTAATATGCAAGTATATTTGAGTCAGCAGGGTAGGAAATTACTGTCTTATCAGGGTAAGAAAAATTTCTTTCCCTAAGATCCAAACTTTTAAGGCGATAGATAAAACCCATTGTTGAAGGTTCATGTTTGAGTGACTACCTCAACTGCCAGATTTTAACCACTAAATACACAAGGGCATAATTACATTAAAAAAACTTTTGTTTTGTTATTTTGTATTTTGCATTATGCTTAGTTTAGAGGAGATCCCAGTTTCTAGTTTCCTTTCTCACTTTTTCTTTTTTCTTATTTGGTTGGGAGAAAACTGAATTTTCTTTGAAAAGAATCATGCATTGAACTGATTAAAGCACAGAAGTTGTTTTTATCCTGTCAAATTGAGTACTTAAAATAACAAAACTGAAAAAGGATTTTAACATGTAGCTAAATCTTCACGTGTCCTGTAAGTCCAGACAAGCTCCATCCAAAATGCTATGTGATTTCCTGACCAAACAACCTGGCTTGGGGTAACAGTTATTTCTTTGGTAAACCCCTTCCCCTTGTACAGAGCCAGAACCCTTACACCTGTATGTTTTTTGTTTTTGTTTTTTTTAACCTGGGAGGCAGCTTTTCACACAGTGCTTGTGTGGTTACTGTTTTCTTGCCTTTAAAATGGGGAAAGTAAGACCTTAAGGAACTATGAGGATGGCTTTGAAACAACATGTGTGAGATGCTGATGCAGTGATAGGTACATAACACAAGCTCTAGAGATGTCTCTTCTTCTACCCCTTCACTTAGTGGGAGACACCTAGTTCTGCATTTAGGGGATGTGGCAGGCCTCTGAGAGAAGGAAGACCACTGAGTTCACAGGCTGGCAGGATAGGAGCTATCAAGTGATTGAAGTTTGGAAATTGTTTACTCCAGAAGACAGGGACACAGTGGTAAAGGTTAGTCTTTGAAAATCACATGTGACTTAAAAATAACAAATGAAAAAAGTGGCTTATGGAGATTCTTTACTTCTAAAAGCTTTGATTTGACTGTCTGCCTAATTTTAGGAACTTGGGGATGCCAATAACTTGGGAGATCATTACTCTTGGGTAGCAGGCTGCCCTTTTGCCACGGCCTGAGCTTTACTTAAAATTATATAGCTTAGGCTGCTTCAGAGTCCTTCAGGACATGACCTTGGAATGCCTAGCCAACTGGCCATGTTCTTTGGACAGGTGACACAGGGACCCAAATTGGCCGTGAGTGGGTGTGTGACCTGGTTGCCTGGTACAGGGCCTCCAGGACTTCCTGTGGGGCCTTGCTTTCCCTTCCATTTCAATTGCCTTTCTAGTATTTCAGATGAAGGATAAAATATTTCAGAGAATAACTTTCATTGTTTTTATTCTCAAATCTTTCTGTGTGTGGAGAGCATTCTGTGTTTGTTTACTGTCTTCCCATCAAGACCTTTAGCCTGTGGGGACATTCTTCTGAGCAGATCACACATGCTTGGCAAATGGATGGGTCTTCTGAGCACTATTTTTTTTTTTGTGGTGTTTCCAGCAATGGTCCTTAGGTCTCAAGGGATACTGCCAGTTTCCATACTTACTCCAGATTTGGGGTAGGGGGCAAAAGACACCAAACCAAACAAACAAAAAAAGATACGAAATGGAAGTAGAACTTGGTAGAGGCTAGTGAAGATGTGATAAGGAGTTTAAAGTGTCTCTCCTTTGAAAAGTCTTAGAGAAGAACTTGTCTACCAGCATGCTGACCCCTGGAAGACACCGCAATTGGGCTGATAGGAGGTGGGCTCCTCCTTATTGCTCTGAGGCTGTGTTTCTTTAACTTGAGAAATGTCCTAAGAAATAATAAATGAAACACAAGAAATGCAAGTTAAATATGTATATATGTATTTATTTATTTGATGAAAATACCCTGATAAAGTTTAAGGGTAGCAGCTAACAATAATAGAGCTTCATGTTTGGGTACCTCTTAATCCATGGTACCTAATTTAATCCCTCCAAGAATTCTGGGAGGAAAGTCTGTTGGTTTGTTTTTTACATAAATGAAAAAAAGGTAACTCAGAGAGGTTAAGAAACTACCCAAAGCTATATAGTAGAAAAGTGGCTGATCCAGGCTTTCCAAAAAAGTATTATGTTTTTGGCCCTGGCTGGTAGCACAGTGGATAAGGTGCCGGCCTGCGAACCCAAAGGTCACAGGTTCGATTCCCCAGCCAGGGCACATAACAAGGTTGCAAAACAGGTCTCCAGTCAGGTCTGTGGCTGGAGGCAGGTGAAAAGCAACCATACATTGATGTCTCTCTCCCTCTCTGCCTCTCTCTCTTCCCCGGTTTCTAAAAATAATTGAATAAAATCTTTAAAATAAAAAGTATTGTTTTTGAATTTTTTAATTAGGTAATACATGCACATGGTAGAAAATTCAAATAATACTAAAAGATATACAGTGAAAATATGTCTTCCTTTCATCTCCGTGCCTTGTCACCTAATTCACCTTCCTTCCAACATAACAATTTTTATTTATGAATATATTTTGGAGATGAGTCCATATCAATGTGTAATTGCTTCATCTCCTTTTTTTTAAATGGAAGCCTACTCTCCCACCCCCTCAGGATGACTGCTATTTCAAACAACTTTGAATGGACTTGGTTATTTTATTTTTTACATTTGTGTGCATGAATATAGCATAGATACATGGAGACAAACTCTGTCTGGAAATGGGGTTTTCTCACTCTCAGGCCTATGTAGACATCATTGATAACTTTCTTCTCAGTTGGGTTTAGTGCTGTTGTCCTTGCCCAGGGAGGCCAGGGACTCTCACCAGCCCTTTTGCTCTCTGACACCTACCTGGTTGACAGCTCCTGCCTTGGCTCTTGGCCTGCCTCCTGCTAGGCACTGACGGGGTTGTGATCCTGAGGAGGCATCCATCTTGTCTTTCTCTGGAATCCCACTGGCCTGGTCTTGAATTCTAGTTCTACTATTTTTTTAAAAATAATATACAGTATTTATTGAATAATTACTGTTATACAGTGTTTATTGAATAATTACTGTATCCAGGGGACTTTATATGCTTTATTAATATTTTATTTATTTATTTAGATATTTATTTATTTTTAAAATTTTATTGTTGTTGTATTACATCCATCCCCTTTTTGCTCCCCTCTGTCCCTCTCCCCACCCACCCATTCCCCCCAAAGTCAATCCCACCTGTTGTCCATGTCCATGGTTCCTTTATACTAGATTCTTGTCTAACCTGCTCCACTTTCTTGCCTCTGCCTCCCCCCTCCCCCCAACCCCTTTCCCCCTGGTCACTGAAGGCTTATTCATTGTACTCATATATTTGGTTCTGTTTTGCTTGTTGTTAGTTTTGCTCATTATTGTCCCGTAATGGATGAGATCATATGATATTTGTCCTTCACTGACTGGCTAATTTCACTAAGCACAATATTCTCCAATTCCATCCATGTTGTTGCAAAGTGTACAAGTTCCTTCTTTCTTTCTGCTATATAGAATTCCATTGTGTAAATGTACCAAAGTTTTTGGATCCAATCATCCACTGATGGGCACTTAGGCTGTTTCCAGCACTGGCTATTGTAAATAGTGCTGATATGAACATAGGTGTA
Source organism: Noctilio leporinus (assembly GCA_004026585.1). Lineage (NCBI taxonomy): Eukaryota > Metazoa > Chordata > Mammalia > Chiroptera > Noctilionidae > Noctilio > Noctilio leporinus. The sequence goes on from PVIW01008863.1 coordinate 54,472, forward strand.
CATAAGTTTTTGTGAATTGGTGTTTCAGGATTCTTTGGGTATAGTCCAAGTAGTGCAATTGCTGGATCAAAAGGCAGTTCCATTTTTAGTTTTTTACGGAAACTCCATACTGTTTTGCATAGTGGCTGCACCAGCCTACATTCCCACCAACAGTGCATGAGGGTTCCCTTTGCCGCACATCCTCGCCAACACTTGTTTGTTGATTTGCTGATGATTGCCATTCTGACAGGTGTGAGGTGGTATCTTAATGCAGTTTTAATTTGCATCTCTCTGATGACTAGCGACGTTGAGCATTCTTTCATATGCCTGTGGGCCCTTTGTATATCTTCCTCAGTGAGTTGTCTGTTCAGTTCCTTTGCCCATTTTTCAATTGGGCTGTCTGTCTCCCTGGTGTTGAGTCGCATTAGTTCTTTACATATTTTGGAGATCAGACCTTTGTCTGAGGTATCATTGGCAATTATGTTTTCCCATACAGTTGGTTCCCTTTGAATTTTGCTGATATTTTCTTTAGCTGAAAAGAAACTTTTCAATTTGATATAGTCCCATTTGTTGATTCGTACTTTGATTTCCTTTGCCCTTGGTGAAGTATCAGTAAACATATTTTTGCGTAGGATATCCGAAAGTTTACTGCCTATATTTTTCTCCAGGACTTTTATGATGGCACTGCTTCTGTTTAAATCCTTTATCCATGTTGAGTTTATTTTGGTGTATGGTGTAAATTGGTGGTCTAGTTTTATCTTTTTGCACGTTGCTGTCCAGTTCTCCCAACACCATTTGTTGAAGAGACTGTTTTTACTCCATTGGATGTTCCTTCCCCTTTGTCAAATATTAGTTGACCATAGAGTCCTGGGTTAATTTCTGGGCTCTCTATTCTGTTCCATTGATCTATATGTCTATTCTCATGCCAGTACCATGCTGTTTTGATGACAGTAGCCTTGTAGTATTGTTTGAAGTCCGGTATTGTGATTCCTCCTACCTAGTTCTTTCTCAAGACTCCTGTGGCTATTCATGGGCATTTTTGGCTCCATATAAATTTTTGAAGTATTTTTTCTATTTCTGTGAAGTCTGTCATTGGTATTTTAATTGGAATTGCATTGAATCTGTAGAATGCTTTGGGTAGTATGGCCATTTTAATGATGTTAATTCTTCCCATCCACGAACATGGTATATGCTTCCATTTATTTGTGTCTTCCTTGATTTCTTTCTTCATTGTTCTGTAGTTTTCTGAGTCCAGGTCTTTTACCTCCTTAGTTAAGTTTATTCCTAGGTACTTTATTTTTCTTGTTGCTATGGTAAATGGGATTTGTTATTTCGCTTCTATTTCTGTTGTTTCATTATTGGTATACAAAAATGCTTTTGATTTCTGGATATTGACTTTATACCCAGCTATTTTGCTAAATTTGCTTATTAGGTTGAGTAAGTTTTTGGTGGAGCCCATCGGGTTTTGTATGTACACTATCCTATCATCTGCAAATAATGACAATTTGACTTCCTCCTTTCCAATTTGGATACCTTTGATTCCTTTTTCTTCTCTGATGGCTATAGCTAGAACTTCCAAGCCAGTGTTGAATAGAAGTGGAGAAAGTGGGCAGCATTGTCTCGTTCCTGATCTTAGGGGGAAAGCTTTCAGTTTTTGTCCATTAAGTATGATGTTGGCTTCAGGTTCTCATAGATGGCCTTTATGATGTTGAGGTATGCTCCCCCTATTCCCATTTTGCTGAGGGTTTTTATCATAAATGGTTGCTGCACTTTATCAAATGCTTTTTCAGCATCTATTGATATGATCATATGGTTTTTATCTTTCAATTTGTTGATGTGGTGTATTACATTAATTGATTTACGAATGTTGTCCCATCCTTGCATCCCTGGGATGAAGCCCACTTGATCATGGTGTATGATCTTTGTAATATACTGCTGAATCCGATTGACCAATATTTTGTTGAGAATTTTAGCATCTAGGTTTATCAGAGATATTGGCCTGTAACTTTCTTTCTTTGTTGTATCTTGCCCTGGTTTTGGGATTAGAATAATATTGGTCTCATAGAAAGAGTTTGGGAGTCTTCCCTCTTCCTGAATTTTTTGGTATAGTTTGAGGAGGATAAGAGTTAATTCTTCTTGAAATGTTTGGTAAAATTCCCCTGTGTAGCCATCTGGTCCAGGGCTTTTGTGCTTTGGGAGATTTTGGATGACTTCTTGAATTTCACTAGTTGTTATTGGCTTATTCAGGCTTTCTGCTTCTTCTGGGTTCAGTTTTGGTAGATTATACCTTTCCAGAAATGTGTCCATTTCATCCAGGTTGTCCTATTTTTTGTCATAGAGTTGTTTGTAGTAATTTC
>PVIW01008864.1:0-56802 GCA_004026585.1 Noctilio leporinus
TCCCCATTTTGGGTGTCTGTTCTTGCTTGCTCTTTATTTATTTATTTTTGTACTTTCCTTGGGTTAACCTGCTTTGCTTCCTTGCGTTAGTTGAGCACCCTTCTGTGATAGGATATTTGTAGAGTTCAATGTTGCCGTCTCCCAGATTTTCTCCACTTGCTGTTCTTGGTGTGTCCTTTATTTGGGCTGTGTGGTTGTATTCTGGGCCTGTGGGCCACTGTCCTGCTGGCCTCCTCTGCCTCTGGGCTCTGCTCCCCTGTGTCCAGATGCAGTCCGTTCCAATCCCTAGGGTCCTGAAGCCGTCTCACGCTCCTTATCCTGTCCTCTAGCTGCTTTGGAACTCGAGATCACCATCAGCACTGCTCTCTACTCTGTCGCCATCTTGGAGTCCTTACCAGCAATTCTTATTCCATAGCACTCCAGAAAGTAAATTCATTCCCATACTGGAGAATTTGCGAGCTTTTTCTTCCTTTTATTTGATTCAGCTTCAAAGCCTGCTGTTTGTCTGTCCTTTGAGTGACCCTTCAGTGGACTTGCTAAGGGGCTGCTCCAAAATTTCAGTTCTTTCCTGTTCATTCAACCTGTTGCATGTATCTAAAAATAAATCAGGGATTTTTTTTCTTCTGATCTGGATAGTTTTTATTTTAAATAGCAGAAAAGTGATCAATCTCATGCTGTTAACAAAACATGCTAATACAACTGTAAGATATCATTTCTCATGTCGACAAGTTTTAATAGTGGACAATTTATAAATTTTGCACATTTGGGGTTTGATGACACTTTGAGCATCAGGGGGACCTCAGCCCCTCTTTGCATTCACATATCCATATGTATTAGTTGCTATATAACAAAGTATTCTACAATTTAGTGGCTAAAGGCAACATAAATGTTTATTATCTCACAGTTTTGTGAATCAGGAATTTAAGAGTGTTTCACCTACAATGCTCTGGCTCAGGGTCTCTAATGTGAATCAAGGCCAGTGCCTCCACAGGATTTCCTCTCATGCCAGAGAATTTAGCTTTGTATTTCAATTCAGGTCATCAACTTATTGCATGAGGCCCACCTACAATGGAGTGGGCATATGCTTACTCAGTGTATAGATTTAAATGTTAAGCTCAGCCAAAAGTGTAAAGAATCATGTTTGAACAAAAATCTGGGCACCCTATGACTCAATCAGTTTAACACAAAATTAGCCATCATACCCACTATTTCTCTATAAGCTTATTAATATCAATTATAACCTTATTCTCCCACATTGGTGTTTCACTTGCCCACCGCCTGCCCATCTATGATAATATATGAGTTCTCAGATGCATTATCATCCTGCTCATAGTCACCCCTCCCTACATCTTGAGTCTCTTTCCCAACACACACACACACACACACACACACATACACACACAAATATCCAGCCCTAATGCATTAGTTTAAGTGAAATAATGTAAATATATTTTAGAATATTTTAAAGATTTTATTTATTTTTAGAGAGAGGGGAAGGGAGAAAGGCAGAGAGGGAGAGAGGCATCAATGTAAGGTTGCCTTTCACCTGCCTCCAGCTACAGATCTGGCTGGGGACCTGGTTTGCAACCTGGTTATGTGTGCCCTGGCTGGGAATAGAACCAACAACCTTTGGGTTCACAGGCTGGTGCCTTATCCACTGTGCCACCAGCCAGGGCCTAAATCATGTATATATTTTAAATTGTAGACTATTACTATGCTTTCTTTTCCAGAATGAATGTTCAGTTTCAAGAATCCTTTGTTCACACTCCCATGCTCACTTTCCAGTTATTCATCATATCCACTTCAATATCAAACATGTAATACAAAATATATTTTTCACAGTGTGTTGGAGGTCTTCACCCTCTTAGCTTGACTAAAGTAATTTCTTTATAGTATCCTTAGATAATGTATGTGATTGTACTTTCTGAGGCTCTATGTGTCCAAAATAACTACATCTTTTTCTGGAGCATGACTTATTTTTTATCAATATAATTTACTTATATATTTTTTTCTTAAGTGCTATCTTTACTACCCAATGTTGTTAAAGAAACGTGTAATTCTAATCTCATTTTCTTATGTTTAAAAATTCTGAAGCATATAGGTGTTATTTATTTATCAGGAAATTCACTGGGATATGTTTGTAGAGATGTCTTGGGATGGAGTCTTGTTGATGGTGTAGTGCTGTGCAGAAACACACAGGTGCACCAGCAAGTATGGACCTCTTGACTTCCCAACAGAAGGGGCACTCATAAAAGTGACATGAAGTGTATTTTAAATGTCCCTGAAATGCTATTGTGTGGAGTAGAATATTCAATTCACATTTGGTTTCAGTGACCCATGACTGATTGAGAGATATATCTCTGACACTTGTCAAACCACCTGGAAGCTGGGTGGAGCAGCAAAGTGTGTGTTTAAGTTGACTTCCCTCTAGGCACTTCATTGCAATTGCTGATTATCTTTTTTAAAGGCAGCTTTCTTCTGGGGGTCTTACATGCTCTACCCATTATAAAGCCCTTCTTAGCATGCCCTGGTGTGGTATCTGCATGCACCTCTCCTAGGGTAGAGCCTTCATTGGTAGTGGCAGACAAAACAGCAGGGAGGATGAGAATGTACTGGTACCCTCATACACCCCTGACTTTGGGGTTCTTAATGTCGTCATCTACCACACTGGGAAGCCAGGTCATATTGAAGCTTCATTTCCTCTGCACTCCTCTCCAACCTGGGATGGAAGAGGTTATGAGCAAGCAGTGGTGAAACCCTGAAAAAGAAAGTTCATAGACCCAGAAGTCATTACATTAAGTGAAATAAGTCAGACAAAGGAGGACAAATACCATGTGATTTCAGTTATATGTGGAATCTAGGAAAACAAAATAAATGAATAAACAAAATAGAAACAGGTTCACAGATACAGAGAACATTTTAATGGCCACCAGATGGGAGAGGGGCTGGGTGGTTGGGTAAACAAGAAGAAGGGATTAAGAAGTATAAATTGGGGAAGACTTCCAGTCAAGATGGAGATGTAGGTAGACATGCTTCGCCCCCTTGTGCAACCATATAAAGAATTACAACCAGATTTCAAAACTAATAACACCCAGAATGATCAGAAAATTGAGCTGTATGAAAGTCCGACAATCAAGGATTTAAAGAAGCCACATTCATCCAGATGTGTAGGAGGGGCAAAGGTACGGAGATGGGCAGAAAGGCAGTGTGATGTGGAATGGTGGTGGCAGCAGAGGCAGCAGCAGATTGGACAAAAAGGATACCTTGAGAGTGAGCAATCCCAGCCCCAGACCACACAGCACCGGGAAAAATAAAATCTCATAACTGCTGGCTATAAAAACCAGTGAGGGTTGTGACAGCAGAAGAAACTGCTGGATTTTCACTGCTTAAAGGGCCAGCATAATCTTAGAATGTAAACAAACCCACCCAAACTGGGATTTACCACCAGGGCAGCAGCTGGAAGGGTGCCAGTCACACACAGGAAGGTATTGAAGTATCTGGAAACAGGGCAAGTGCTGGGTGAACCACCAGAAGCCAGGCAGTGGCACTATAATCTCTCTGAGTCCTCCCCACATAGACACTAATTGATGAAGCAAGTTGCCCCACCCTGGCAATTACCTAAGGCTCCACTTCACACAATTTATAAGTGCCTTTTCTACATAGGCCATGCTAGTAAGACAGGGAGTAAAAACAGCTCTATTTAATACACAGAGACAAACACAGGGAAGCTGCTAAATTACAAAGACAAAGAAATATGGCCCAGATGAAAACACAGAACAACACCCCAGAAGAATAAGCAAAATGGAGATGGCCAACTTATAAAATGCAGGGTTCATAATACTGGTTATCAGGATACTCAAAGAACTCCTTGAGTATGTCAATAAATAAATGAAGGAAGGAAGGAAGAAATAAAATTTACTCTAAGTGAAATAAAGAATATTCCACAGGAAACTAACAGTGAAGGAAAGAAAGCCAGGATTCAAACAAATGATTTGGAATATCAGGAAGAAATATACAGCCAATCAGTGCAAAATGAAGAAACAAGAACTCAAAAAATGAGGAGAGGCTTAGGAACCTGTGGGACAACTTTAAACCTGCCAATATCCAAATCATAGGGGTGCCAGAAGGAGAAGAAGAATAGCAAGAAACTGAAAACTTACTTGAGAAGTAATGAAAGAAAATTTTCCTAATTTGGCAAAGGAAATAGACATACAAGTCCTGGAAGCACAGAGGGCCTCAAACAAGTTGGACCCAAAGAGGAACAGACAAAGACACGTCATAATTAAAATGCCAAAGGTTAAAGATAAAAAGAGAATCTTAAAAGCAGTATGAGAACAGCAGAGAGTTACCTACAAAGGAGTTCCCATAAGGCTAACAGTTGATTTCTCAAAAGAAACTCTGTAGGCAAGAAGGGACTGGCAAGAAGTATTCAAAGTGATGAAAAACAAGGATCTACAACATAGATTATCCAACTAAGCTATCATTTAGAATGTGCTTTCTAGACAAAGTAAAGCTAAAGCAGTTCATCACATTCATCACCACCAAACCATTATTACAGAAAAATGTTAAAGGGACTTATTTAAGAAAAAGACGATCAGGACTATTAACATTAAAATGACAATAAACTCGCAACTATCAACAACTGAATCTAAAAAAATAAAAACAGAACCAAACTAAGCAAACAACTAGAACAGGAACAGAACCATAGATATGGAGATCATTTGGAGGGTTATCAGCAGGGAGGAGTAAGGAGAATGAGGAGAAAAGTGCAGGGATTAAGAAGCACATTTGGTAGGTACAAAATAGACAGGGGGATGTTAAGAATCATATAGGAAATGGAAAAGCCGAAGAACTTACACTCATTACCCTTAGACATGAACTAAGGGCAAGGATTGCTGGAGGAAAGTGGGGGGCAAAGAGGGAAAAATTGGGAAAACTGTAATAGCATAAGCAATAAAATATACTTTAAAAAGAAGTATAAATTGGCATTTACAAAATACTCAAGAGGATGTGAAGTACAGCTTAGGGAATATGGTGAATAATATTGCAATAACTAGTTATGGTGCCAGTTGGGTACTATCAGGGACATCACTCTGTAAGTTATAAAAATGTCTAACCACTACGCTATACACATGAAATGAATATAAAATAATATCGAATGTCAACTATAATTGAAAAAAGAAAGGAAGGAAGGGAGGGAAGGAGGGAGGAAGGAAGAAAGAAAAAGAGAGAGAAGAAGGAGGGCAGGAGGAAAAGAAAGGAAGATTAAAAGCGAGGCACTGCTCCCTGACACAGGCAGGCGACTTGGGGCCAGAGCCCTCTGGGAAGCTTGTGTCTCAGTCCTCCAGTCTTTCAGCTTCATCTGCAATATTCCAAAAATGGAGATCACAAGTGATGTGACCTTTGAAATGACACCAACTAGGGCAAGTGAGTAAGAGTATTGGGGCCCCCACACACCCAGGAGTGATGCAGATTGTCTTCTTAATCTCTCAATGCCAATGAAAAGCCACATAGTAAAAAAGACGGAAAGGCATTACATAATCATGCAGAAAATGGGAGAGGAGGAGGCTGTCAAAATGCTCTCTTCTCTCTTTAAGCGTCCCAGCAGCTCTCTCCATAAGCAGGGGGAAAAAAAGCTCTTTGAAAAAGCAATGATTTGCCTCAAAAGTACTCATTTAAAAAGTCTTGTAATTATTGACACTCATTATCAGGAGCAGAGTATCATTGCCTCCCATGTGCCTGCTGGGAGAGGAGTCTTGCTGGGGGGAGGGAGGGGATGAAACAAAGGCATAGTTCAAGGACATGCTCGAAGAGCACGTGATGTGAACTTGATTGTCCAGCAATAAGAAGACTGTGCTGTTATCCACCTAGACAGCCTACCCTACACCCCACTTCTCTCTCTCTCTCTCTCTCTCTCTCTCTCTAGCACACACACACGCACGCACGCACACACGCACGCACGCACACAACCTCAGCTGGCATCTATCCAAATGACTCATATTAAATTCTAGTTGTATTTAGCATAAAAGTCATCTAACATCAGAGGATCATTTACATCAACTAACAAGCACAGGGATTGATAAGCAGCTAAAATTAGGTCATTGAGTAGCAGAGCTTGTGATGAATTAGGGGAAATTTAGCCACAGGTTTGCTATTTAAAGATCTGTTATGGTTCCTTTCCCCTAATCCCAGTGAATATATAACAAAGGATCAGAATGTTAAAACGTTTTATCACTGCTGTTTGCCCAGCTGACTGCAGCAAAGATTTACAGGTTTTTGAAGAGGCATTCAGTTCTTGACTGAGCAACAAAATAAATGCATTTTAATTCCACATCCAGAGCCTAATAGAGGCTATTTCTCCCTCCTCAGGGTGAATTTCATCAAGTTATTTTAATCACTTTTAAAAGCATCTGTCAAACACTTCTGCCTCCAAATTATAACCCAGTTCAACGTTTCAAAATTCTTCATCTAGTTAAAGCAAATGGGCTTCAATTGCCAAACCTTGTCCTAGTGACCTCATGTTTTTGCCTTGTTTTTCCCTTCAATTTTAGAATTGCACACAATTCTTAAGTGGCTCACTTCCTTCTTTCCAGCTTCTTGGTGCTTCTGGTTGGGGATCCTGTTTAGTTGCATTCAGGTTACTTGTGCTGAAGCCCCTGCCCTGTGACAGTCATCAGTTCTGGTTTCATAACCCTGGATGGGGGCTGGGCCTGGAGCTGTGCATGCAGGCTGTGGGGACTGAGGGTCACTGTGTCCTGTCTAGGCAGAGCCAGGGTGTAGGCTTTGCACCCACTCAAGCCTCCACTGTCCCCTGGCTCCAAGGAGACAGTGACAGTGCCAGGCACATTCAAGACTACTGGCATCTTTGAGCCCCCTAGGGTACTGGACCCAAAAGGAATGCAGCAGAGTCATGCACACAGCTGAGAAAGGAGAGCAAGAGGCAGGAAAGTTAGAAGAGCGCATACAGGCTACAGCTCTGCCCCTCCCATTTTCCATCTTTGCTGGAACATCATAGGTGTGATCTTCACTGACTTTTTCCTCCCCAACTTCCTATAATTGGGAGAACCAAAAAATTCCTATCTAGAGAGGAAAGACAAGGATGAGCTGTATCGACAGTTATCCCACCAGTGTCAGAAGCAGAGGACCACCCTATCCCCACCCTAGCCCAAGTTTACAAAAACCTTCCACCCCCTCCCATCTCCCCACCTCCCTACCCAAACCCTACCCCTGTCGCTGCCACTCCAGGCATCTCATTCATTGAGGTTGTCTGGTCTCATTTCTCTTTAATAAATTTACTGTGCTTTGCTAAATCCTTCTGTCACACTCTTGAATTCCTTCTTATTCTGGGATAATGACCTGGATCAGGATGAGGACTCTATTGGTCTCCCTGGGTGCCACCTGGCATAAAGGAGGCTGCAGTGAGCAAAGACAACTGGGCCTGAGCTCTGGAAGGGCCCAGGGGACAGGGTCACCTTTCCATGCAAACAGACAAGTCAGCCCTGGCAGCTGCCCCAGGCCTCAGAGAGCCAAGGCATGTTGGGAAGAGAGTACGTGGGCTATGCCTCTCTGCTGGGGTGTGCAGTCTGAATTTTTCCGCAGGCCAGGGAGAGGACTGCCCGTGAGCAGCTCAGACAGCCAAATTGTGAGTCCTGTACTGGAAGACAGCCCCAGGGGAACCATGATGGTCAAGGAGGAGCCCTCCTGGAACTTGCCACCAGTTACTTCTTCCCACCCTTCCTCCCAAAAGGGGCGCATGGGTTTCTCTGCCCATCCCTCTTTCCCAGCTGACCACTTATCAGGGACAGTGATAATGTATCATCACAGAAACTCAATCGCTTAACTCCATGACTATTCCTGGCAATGGCTTTTCAAATGCCATTTCCACACACTCGCTTCTATTCTGGTCAAATGGTTATGCTGGCTTGGTTGGAAGAATAAACTTGCATCACTAAGCACTGGTCCCCATTGTATTAACTGGGTGTCTAATGCAATGGCTTTTGTAATCCTGCAGGCCTTTCTAAAAGAGCCCACTGCACACAACAGGAGGCTGTGTGCTAGGCCCTCTGTTCAGTTTCTGGGGATGTGGAGGGTGGGGTGGAGCTGCGGAGCCCAGAGGGTGGGTATAATTCATTAGGAAGCCCAGTTGATGGGGAGCCAGGTTCCCATGGGAGAGGAGATGAAATATTTTAAACTTTTATTCTAAACCTCAAAGTGGTTGTTTCTGGCTGTATTTCTGCTTTCTCCATACACAGCTACCCAACCTATGTGCCCTAGTTAGGGGTCCTCCCTGTGACATTCCAGTGCAGGCAGCATATTTGGAAAGTTATTCCAAGCACTGTTGACAGTGAGAACAAAGAGCAGAAGTGAGATGGGACAAGGAAGGCAACAAGAAAGCCAGTTGTTACCATGGTAATTGGTTCCTAGCCACCTTGGGACCCCTGGGTGCCAAGTGGGTCTAGGAATAAAGAACATGTGTAAGCCACTCTCAGGGACCTCTACTGGAGACTGTTGGGGTAGGGAGGAATGTCAGTCCACAGGGCCCTGGCCTGCTAATGAGTCAGGCAAAGTGGCAGAGGGCCAGAAAGAGCCCTGCTGAGATGCAGGTGCTTAGGCATTAGCAGGTATGCACCTTCTGATGGAAATAGGAGTGGGTGGGCATGTTAGCAGCCCTGGCTACAGCATCCAGGATGTTGTTTTCAGGAGTGCTCTTTTAAGGCTTAGATTTGTGCCCTGTGTCAGGAAAAATGGGAGCAAAAATCCTGATTAGTCAGGAGTTGCTTTCAAGGATTAATTAAAAGGGGCACTTCTATTAGTGTTTACAGCCCGTCAGTCGCGTGTGCCTTTACACACCCTGCATACTGACACCATCCTGTGGGTGATGACATGTGCCCTTGTATGGGCCCTTTAACCAGAGAACCTATTTCTAGAGGCCAGTAGATTACACCAGGTGCCGTTGCTATCACCTTCTTCTAGGTCAATGAGATTGTATCAAGAATGCCCTGTAAGTCATATTGACTAATTACATTTCCCAGAAGTGGCCACACCTGTGTACATAACCTAGCATCTACATTTGCCCCTGTTATGGGCTGAATTATGTTCTTCCAAAATTCATATGTTGGATTTCTAACTCCCAGCACCCCAAAATGTAACTGTATTTAGTGATGGGCCTTTAAAGAGGTAATTAAGGTAAAATGAGGTCACTAGGGTGGGCTCTAATCCACTATGACTGGTGTCCTTACAAGAGGAAGAGATAAGGGCACAGACACACAAACAAGGACAACTGTGTGAGGATACTGGGAGAAGATGGCTGATTGAAAGGCCATGGAGAGAGGCCTCAGGAGAACCAGCCCTGCAGAGGCTCTGACCTTGGATTTTCAGCCTCCAGGACTGTGAGAGAATATAAGCCTGTTGTTTAAGCCACCAGTCAGTAGCCCAGGAACACTACTGCATGTCGCTGGAGCCTGGATGACTCTGAAACTACCTTAATCAACAGAATACAGTGAGAGTAGCACTGAAACTTCAAGGCTATGTCAGAAGAAGCAGCAGGGCTTCCAGCGTGGCTTTCTGTCTTTCCTGGATGCCTGCCTTCTCAGCTCAGCCAATATGCTATCAGGGGTCCTAGCTAACTGACATGGGGGGACAACATGGCACCAATCACCAGACACATATGTGAGGAGGCATCAGGGGATGCTGAGCCCAGTTTCAAAGTCTTTCCATTGAGGTTCCAGCCATGGTGGAGCAGAAACAAGCCATCCCTTCTATGTTGTCTGAATTCCCAACACACCAAATCTATGAACATAAGATACAATTGTTTTATACCACTGTATTTTGGGGTTACTTATTACACAGTCATGGTGACTGGAGCCATCTTAAACAAGAAATAATATGATCTTCAATTTGCCAATGAGAAAACTGAGATAAAGTAAACTCAATGATTTTCCAAGGTCACACAGCTAGACAAAGCCAGAGCAACTTGGGTAATTTCCCTGTGATGAAGTTTAGGAGCTATTAGTGTGTGCAACTGGGAACACAGCCTGCTGAGCACTGGGGCACAGAGATGGCAAGCTGGGGTAGACTGCTATTATTCTGAGGTGTTTAGGGTATTCACCTGCCTTGAGCATTTTCCTCTGGAGATTGTATAAGTAGATTTTTTGGACATATTCCAAGGAGGTATTTATTTAAGACTTTGTTATAAAGTGCCATATTTCCCCCCAAAGAAATGGCAAAAATTGACATTCCACTAACTGTCCATGAGTCCTGTGTTAGTAAAGTCTTGGCAACATTATGGAGTTTTTGATAATTGAGAAAACATTTAGTCTTATTTTTTCAATTATCTTTAAAACCTTATATAATGTACTTAAATCAGCATATGTTGAGTTAATAACTTTGAAGCCTTATCTATTGCCATTATGTGAAAGACGAGGAAAGCAACATAGTTACACCAGCTTCTTGCTAATTACATGATTTTCTCCCACTTGTCCTGCTAGAATCTTTGCAAGCTGTTCTCTGCCTGGAACTTATACATCTACAGCCTGTGTTCACTTTGATCCCAACTTTGGTGGTGGTTTGGTGGCTCAGTGGCTCTCAGGGTTCACCTCAAATTGCTGCCAGTAGGGATCTTGGTGTGACATTTCCTGAGTCCTGTTTGTGTGATGTTATTGTACTTCTAACTCATTGAGCCTCTTCTTATCATCACATCCTGTCCTTGTGGATTTTCTTTGAGAGTTTACTTCACAGCAGCCATATATTTTCCCATGTTTCAAACTGGGCTTGGGCATTTTCTTCAGCTTTTAGCTCACTGTTTTTCATGTGTTCTTCACCTGTCCTTTGTTTATCAGCCACTTCCCTTTTTCAGCCTCATTTGAGTCCTTTCTCTCTCTCTCTCCTTTTTTTTTTTTTTTTTTGTAGTTAATTGTCCTTATTTGAGGTGCCATTCATGGGAAGCCAGTTTAGTACTAGGAAAGGGACCAGGGGAGTGAACCAGGACAACCTGAAGCTTCAATGTCAGCCTTTTCACTAATACCACACCCTGAAGCTGCCTTGACATAGGAAGAACTGCTGTGGCCACCTCAGAGTCAATTTGTGCAGAACGCCACCCTGCCTCTGGGTGAACAGAAAATGCTCACCTTCTTTGTGTCAATCATCCTGAAGCTCAGACAACATAGGAAGCCTGGAGTTGATCAGTTGACTCAAAGAGTTGACCACCAAGCAAATTGAAATTCTACTTCCTGCAAACTCTAACAAGGTGTTATTTTTCTCATGTGCATTCTGTATTTTTGTATCCTCCCTTCTCCTATAGCTTGAATGGCTTTGCTGCATGCCCTCCTGGGAAAAATCATGTAATTGATTAAATTTTGCCAATTATCTATTTAAAGGTCACTGTTTATTTCCTATAATATAGCAGCTTAACTAATTTTTTAAATTAGCCCTAGGTAGAAACAGAGCACAAATTTATTCAAATGATATGACACAGTGATTGGTCACAGGGATGAAAGATGGTCTGAGAGACTTCTGGCCTGTGAACCTGTGAACAGCTGACTTCCCTGAAGGCTACCCTCCAGAGCTGCTCCTCACCTGGGACCAAGACTAGCTAACATGTAATCCAGGATCCATTGGCCCTGGCTGCATATTGGCACTCCCAGGGTATCTGAAATCCCAAAGAAATCACAGCAGGACCTCAAGGAGTGGAGCCATTGCTGGAAATTTCCACAGCTCTGAAGGGTATTCCAGCAAGTGGCTTGGTTGAAAACCCCTAGTCTAGACTAGAGTGTGTGGCCTTTGGTTGACAGTCTGAGCCTTCTTTCTTCCTGAAGCAAATTTAGAAGCAAATTTAAGTCAGGTAAAACATCCATTTTCTTTTTCAAACACAGGTGCTAACAAATAGTAATAAATCAGAGGAAAAAGCAATCTTTCTTGGAAAAAGCCCTCGTATAGCTTGCTTTTCCTCTACAGCCTAGGTGGTCCTCAACATCCACTGCTTCTGGAATTACTCTGGATGCCATGGATCCACCCCCAGGACTCCCTAACTTAAAGAGTTTAGATGTGTCCTCGACCTTCCCAAGTGACCCTCAGGATCCCACACCTCCATGCTGACCCATGTGTGTAGGAACACTTTTGGGTTCCAAGTTGGTTCTAAGGGTCCTGTTGCTTCTTAGACTATCTAGGATGGTCAGTCCAAACTGTGCACAATGACTATTTCTGAATGCATCCATTCATTCAAATAGTCACCAAGACCTTACTATATGTCCAGTACCATACTTGGTGGTTGGGGAAGGACTGTGGGCAACAAAGACATGGCCCCTGCTAGCCTATAGCCTTTATTATATGACTATATTATAGTCCTCACTATACTCTTATAAAAAATAATTTAAAATGGTAAGACATTATAAGGGAAGCCTTTTCACTAACATAACTGAGATATAACATAACTTGGTATACTACTTTATGAAAAGATTCAAAGGTGGTGACCCTTGAACTGACCAGAAAGATAAAGGGAAGCAAGTCTTGGGAGTGGAAGAAAGACTGTTCTGGGTAGAGAGAAGTGCATACAGGCAGTCATGTTGGGTCTTAAGAAGCCCGTGGCTTCCACCTGGGCCACACTCTCCCTCTCTCCTGGCTCGCTCAATCTGAAGGAAGTCCAGCCTGTGTGTGAGCTACCCTACGGAAAGACCCACGTTCAAGAATTGATGTCCTCACGAAGCCAGGGAGGACCTGCCAACAGCCACAAGATGAGCACTGATGCAAGACATGATAACTGCAATCTCATAGGTGACTTGATTCAGGGAATCCAAGTAAGCAGCATCCATATTCCTGACCCACAGAATCTGTAAGATAATAAATGTTTACTGTTTAAACTACTAAGGTCTGCAGTGATTTGTTAAAAAACAATAAATACCTTCTACGGTGGGCCTCTGTTACTATTATTTCTCCTCCCTTCTTCCTGCAAATTGGTTCCTATATTTCTTTGACTTGTCCTCATCACTTTCTGAGTCCTTTCTTATTTTTTGGCATCATAGGATGCTCCAGGCTCTTCTTGTACTTTCCCTGTTCCAGTTCTGGAATCAACCATTTCTATGGAATCCTGTTCCTCAAAGTGAAGAATGGTTTATAGAAACCCAGATCTGGGTGCTGGGCATGCTCATTGCTACTGGGTGTCCTGCTTCTAGACCCTCTCAGCAGGCACAGCTAGGAACTAAATGCATGTACACCCACATCAATGTCTATTTGTATTAATCTCTCTATACATGTATCAGAAGCCAGGAGTTAGTGCTGACATCTCTAAATCCCATCCAACATCCCAAGAGGCTTTCTGGTCTTACTGCATTTACAACTTCTTCAGGATAGCTGTCCTCAGTCCCCAGCACTGACTCTGTGTTCTGTAGTGTAGGAGGGACCCTCAGTGCCAACTCAGTTTCTGGGGTAGCCTGGTCCTGTACCTGCTCTCTCCCTGCCCCTTCTGTGGCTATCCTTATCCACTTGGATTCCTGCAGTCAGTCTGAGAGTTAAAAGTTTTGAATCTTCCTTTTTTTAAAACTGAGGTAAATATATACATAGCATAAAATTCACCATTGTAACTACTTTAAACTGTACAATTCAGTGGTTTTTAGCATATTTACAATGTTGGGCAGCCCTTAACACTATCTAATTTCAGAATATTTTCATCACCCAAAAAGGAAAGCCTGAACCTAGTAAGAAGCCTCTTCTGATCTGCCATTGGGTCCCAACTACTGCCCTGGAGTGGTCTGAGGTGGGCTTGTGTACTTCCCTGGAGTGACCTCAGGTGGACCCATGCCTTTATCAGTGTGATTATAGCTGCTGTTCTCAAATGGCTGGATGCCACCTCCAGTTAATACTTGCTGGACTATTTGAGATCCTCCTGTCTCAGGTCCTTAGTTTCTTTCCCACTCTGTCCTCCTTTTTCTGACTATACAGATGACAATGCCATAAACTCTGGTTGGGGGTAGTTCATCATGATCCATCCATTTCCTGGATTTGTAGAGATAGTTTGTTACCTGGTGTTTTTACTAGTCCAAAGTCTATGTGCCTACTGCTTCAAAAGGCCAAAACTCAAAACACTAGACTTTGGAGTAAGGAAGGGTTTATTGATCAAGCAGACACCAACCAAAAAGATAAGAAACTTAGTGGTGACTCATATCCATCTTCCAAAAGTACAGAGTTAAGACTTCTTTTATGTCAAGGGAAAGGGAAATGGGAGGGGCAAGAAGTGATTGATGACCACAGATATCTGGGTGCCAACAGGGGTCCAAGGAAAATTATGCTTAGTCTGTTGACACTAGTTGATGTGTGAGTCCATCGCAAGTTTCCTGAAATTCTTTGACAAATGTTACTTGCTTCCCTTATCTCTTTGGGACAAGGAACAGGCACTTTCTGGTAAGGGGCCGTTTTTGTAAAACTAAAGCCACAAGCAGAATTCCTCTAATGATTCACATGTCTATACACAAGACTGCGAAGGGAGAAATACAAAAGATAGTAAGAAATTACTACAAACAACTATATGACAAGAAATATGACAACCTGGGTGAAATGCACACGTCTAGAAATGTATAATCTACCAAAACTGAATCCAGAAGAAACAGAAAGCCTGAATAGGCCAAAAACAACTAGTGAAGTTCAAGAAGTAATCCAAAATCTCCTGAAGCACAAGAGCCCTGGACCAGATGGATACACAGGTGAATTCTACAAAACACTTAAAGAAGAATTACCTCCTATCCTTCTCAAGCTATACCAAAAAATACAGGAAGCGAGAAGACTCCCAAACTCTTTCTATGAGGCACATATTATTCTAATCCCAAAACCAGGTCAAGACAAAACTAAGAATAAAAACTATAGGCCAAAATCTCTGATGAACATAGATGCTAAAATTCTCAACAAAATATTGGCCAACTGGACTCAGCAATACATTACAAAGATCATATACACCATGATCAAGTGGGTTTCATCCCAGGGATACAAGGATGATACAACATTCACAAATCAATAAATGTAATACACCACATCAACAAAATGAAAGACAAAAACCATATGATCATATCAATAGATGCTGAAAAAGCATTTGATAAAGTACAGCAACCATTCATACAAAACCTGATAGGCTCCACCAAAAACTTACTCAACCTAATAAGCAAATTTAGCAAAATAGCTGGATATAAAATCAATATCCAGAAATCAAAAGCATTTTTGTATCCTGATAATGAAACATCAGAAATAGAAGCTAGAAAACAAATCCTATTTACCAGAGCAACAAGAAAACTTAAGTACTTAGAAATACACTTAACCAAGGAGATAAAAGACCTGTGCTCAGAAAACTACAGAATATTGAAGAAAGAAATAAAGGAAGATACAAATAACTGGAAGCATATACCATGATCATGGATGGGAAGAATTAACATCATTAAAATGTCTATACTACCCAAAGCAATCTATAGATCCAATGCAATTTCAATTACAATACCAATGACATACTTCACAGAAATAGAAAAAAATACTTCAAAAATTTATATGGGGCCAACAATGCCACAGCAATCTTGAGAAAAAAGAACAAGGTAGGAGGAATCACAATACTGGGCATCAAACCATACTACAAGGCTACTGTTATCAAAACTGTATGATACTGGCATAAGAATAGACATATAGATCAATGGAACAGAATAGAGAGCCCAGAAATAAATCCAGGACTCTATGGTCAATTAATATTTGACAAAGGGGGAAGGAACATAAAATGAAGTAAAAACAGTCTCTTCAACAAGTAGTGTTGAGAGAACTGGACAGCAACATGCAAAAATATAAAACTAGACTACCAACTTACACCATACACCAGAATAAATTCAAGATGGATAAAGCACTGAAATGTAAGCATTGCCACCATAAAAGTCCTAGAGAAAAATATAGCAGAAAATTTTAAGATATCCTATGCAGAAATATGTTTACTGACACTTCACCAAGGGCAAAGGAAATAAAAGAACAAATCAACAAATGGGACTATATCAAATTGAAAAGTTTCTGTGCAGCTAAAGAAAACACAAGCAAAATTCAAAGGGAACAAACTGTATGGGAAAACATATTTGCCAATGATACCTCAGACAGGGTTTGATCTCCAAAATATGTAAAGAACTAATGGGACTCAACATCAGGCAGACAGACAGCCCAATTAAAAAATGGGCAAAGGACCTGAAGAGACAACTCAATGACGCCCAAAGGGCCCAAAGGCATATGAAGGAATGCTCAACATCACTAGCCATCAGAGAAATGCAAATTAAAACCACAATAAGATACCACCTCCCACCTGTCAGAATGGCAATCATCAACAAATCAACAAACAAGTGTTGGCGAGGATGTGGGGCAACGGGAACCCTGTTGTACTTTTTGTGGGAATGCAGGCTGGTGCAGCCACTGTGGAAAACACTATGGAGTTTCCTTCAAAAACTAAAAATGGAACTGCCTTTTTATTATTATTATTGTTGTTGTATTACATTCATCCTCTTTTTGCTCCCCTCTGTCCCCCTCCCCACCCACCCATTCCCCCCAAAGTCAATCCCACCTGTTGTCCATGTCCATGGTTCCTTTATACTAGGTTCTTGTCTAAGCTGCTCCCCTTTCTTGCCTCTGCCTCCCGCCTCCCCCTTACCCCCTTCCCCCTGACCACTGAAGGCCTATGGAACTGCCTTTTGATCCAGCAATTCCACTACTAGGACTATACCTGAAGAATCCTGAAACACCAATTCATAAGAACCTATGTACCCCTAAGATCATAGCAGTACTATTTACAATAGCCAAATGCTGGAAACAGCCTAAGTGTCCATCAGTGGATGATTAGATCAAAAAACTTTGGTACATTTACACAATAGAATACTACACAGCAGAAAGAAAGAAGGAACTCGTACTCTTTTCAATAACATGGATGGAACTAGAAAGTATTATGCTTAGTGAAATATGCCAGTCAGTGAAAGACAAATACCATATGATCTCCCCCATTACAGGACAATAATGAACAAAACAAACAACAAGCAAAACAGAACCAGATATATGAATACAGTGAATAGGCCTTCAGTGGGCAGGGGGAAGGGGGATAGGAGTAGTGGGGAGGAAGAGGCAAAGAAGGGGAGCAGTTTAGTCAAGAATCTAGTATGGAAGAACCATGGACATGGACAACAAGTGGGATTGAATTTCAGGGGAGTGGGTGGGTGACGAAGGGGACAGAGGGGAGTAAAAGGGAGATGGATGTAATACAACAATAAAATTAAAAATATATATTAAAAAAAGACTGTGCAGGGAATAAAACAGGCTTAATAAAGATGGAGTCAGAAAGGCCAAGCATTTCACTCTGTTGCCCATAGTCTTGTTGTCCATGCTGCCCATTGATTTTGGTTTTACTATCCAGTTTTCTGTTAGTAAATGTGTATGAAGAGGGTGAAGGATGGGGAGAGTCTGGCAGAGAGTACAGGAACCTTTAAAATTTTTCTGATGCATCAACTCTATGAGTTTTCCAGGTCCCCTGAGCCAGGAGGTTTGAAGTTCATCCAGCTCCTCTCCTGGGAAATGATGTAAGTCATTAAGGAAAGGTCAAGTTGTTTTGAGAAAACCTTTTTTTATGAAGGGAAAGAAAAGTATAATGTGACTTATAAATATTTGTGCCTAAAATACTTAATTCTTAAATACAATTTAATACTACCTGGAACTTTAATATATGTGCAATGATTCAGTATCCAATAACCTGAATAATGCAGGTATATAAATAGTGTGGGGTGAGGGAAATTTCTCTTTCTCATCTTAGTTCTTATGGATAGTAGAATAAATGAAATGACAAAAGACATGTTAACTGGAGAAAATGATTAAATTTAATTATGTAGTTTGGAGAGGGGTGCCATAAGAACATAGACCAAGGGCAAATGGGACAGTTGAGACTTACATGCCATCATGAGCTAAGGAGAAAGAGGGGTAGAGGTTTTGGACTTCAAAGGGGAAGAAGACAATTCACACTGAGATGGAAATGCACCTGTTTGCTAAACAAATCTTTGCTGTCTCTAACGATGGAATGCAGAAAGTACTTTGATCAAAGAGCCTTAAGAGGTCTCTCCCTGACTATAACACTAGTGCATAACAAACTGTTATTGATGATCATAGCTCCATTCCTGGTGCATATCCTCTATCTTAAAATTCCTTTAGGTAGTTGGGAGGAAGGTCAAAAATTTTTTCCTGAAACTTTTTCTTTTTAATATTTTATTATTTCCAGAGAAAGAGGAAGGGAGAGAGGGAGAGAGACATCAGTGTAGTTGCCTTTCACCTGCCTCCAGCTACGTAAGTAGCTGTAGACCTGGCTTGCAACCTGGTTATGTGCCCTGGCTGGGAATCGAACCAGCAACCTTTGGGTTCTCATGCCTGTGCCTTATCCACTGTGCCACCAGCCAGGGCCTGAGTTTCTTTAAAATATATTTTTTAGCCCTAGCTGATGGCTCAAATATATATATTTGGTCATGAACAGGTTCTACTTCTTTCATTACCCTTTGTTTTACCTTTACATGTGTTTTACAAGTTTAAGCCTTCAGAAAAAAATGGCACTTGCAGTGCTCAGCTGGTCCCCACAGAGTAGAAATTATAATATGTACTAATCTGAGATTAAAAAAAAAAAAAAAAAGAAGTGGATGATTGGATCAAAAAACTTTGGTACATTTTACACAATGGAATACTAGACAGCAGAAAAAAAGAAGGAACTCATACCCTTTGCAACAACATGGATGGAACTGGAGAGTATTATGCTTAGTGAAATAAGCCAGTCAGTGAAGGACAAATACCATATGATCTCACCCATTACAGGACAATAATGAACAAAACTAACAACAAGCAAAACAGAACCAAATATATGAATACAGTGAATAGGCCTTCAGTGGTCAGGGGGAAGAGGGTTGGGGGGAGGCGGGAGGAAGAGGCAAGGAAAGGGAGCATTTTAGATAAGAACCTAGTATGGAAGAACCATGGACATGGCCAACAGGTGGGATTGACTTTGGGGGGGAATGGGTGGGTGGGGAGGGGGACAGAGGGGAACAAAAAGGGGATGGATGTAATACAACAACAATAAAATTTTTAATGAAAAAAAAGAAACCCTAGGATTTAAATAATTTTGTAGAATAGTATTCTAGCTATTTTTTGTACTTGAGGTTGACTTTCTATGTGGTCCTAAACTAACCAATGAACTATATAAGAGTCTGCTGAGATAGAGATTAGGTGTGTTCACATTTCAATAATAAAATTTACTATAGCATTAGTACCTTTTTCCAAGCACCCCCAGTTTGGGGGCCTTCATAATTAGAAATGTATATTTCCACTATCTATTTGAAAGGAATATCATCTAATTTACATGCCATTATGAGAATATACTATATTCCCTATGTACATAAATCATATAGTTTAGTAGCTTGCAACTTCCATCCCAAATTGGTCTTCACTCTCAGCATCTTCTCTAACCTAAAGATTGACTTATTTCTCAACACACCACCTACTAGTTCATTGTTATTTAAAACAAAAATTATTAAGAAAATCTATATATTATATACCCACAAACAAGCACATATTTTGTAACAGTGAAGAAGAAAGATAGTATGTATTCTATGTAGTATACATCCACATTTTCTTACATTTCCCTTTTACCCTAACTGCATTCAATTTTTCTAAGAGTTATTGCAAGTAACATAATTTTTTCCATCTTATTAAATAATTTCAGTCTAAGAAAACTTAACCTGAAGTAATGCAGATAAAAGTAAAATACAAAATCATACCTTATTTTGTAAAATATATTTATAACAAGATTATTTTAAAGCATTCATAAGTTAAAGTTGGTTCTTACCCATGCAGCTACCCTACGTCTTTTGATTGGTGCATTTAATCCATTTATCTTTAAGGTTATTGTTGATAGGTACTTATTTATTATCTGTTTTCCCTTTGTACCCATGTTCATCTGTCTTTCTCTGTTTTTCATCTTCTTAAAGCAGACTCTTTAGCATTCCTTGCAATGCTGGTTTGGTACAGATGTGTTCTTTTAGCCTTCTTTTGCCTGGGAAACTCCTTATTTCACCATCCATCTTGAATGAGAGCCTGTCTGGGTAAAGTAGTCTTAGTTGTAGACCTTTGTTTTTATTGCTTGGAATATTTTTTGCCATTCCCTTCTGGCTTGTTGTGTTTCTGTGGAGAAATCAGCTGATAACCTTATGGGAGCCCCTTTGTATTTTATTAGCTGTTTCTCTCTTGCTGCTCTTAGGATTCTCTCCTTGTCTTTGAAATTTGTCATTTTAATGATAAGGTGTCTTGGAGTGGGCCTGTTTGGGTTCATCTTCATTGGGACCCTCTGTGCTTCCTGAGCTTGCATGACTTTCTCTCTCCTCAAGTTAGGGAAGTTTTCTGTCATTATTTTTTCAAAGAGGTTTTCTATCTCTTTCTCCTCTACTTCTTCTTCTGGTATCCCTATTATTACATTTCATGTTGTCCTACAGCTTCCTTAAAATCTCTTCTCATTTTCCAACCCTTTTTCATTTTGTTGAACTATCTAGAAATTGTTTTCTATATTGACAGCCAGTTCACTGATCTGATCTTCTGCTTTCTCTAGCCTGCTTTTTATTCCTTCTATTGTGTTCTTCAATTCAGAAATTGTATTCTTCATTTTCTCCTGGCTCTTATTGATAGTTTCTATGTCCATTTTAATGCTGTTGTAGTTTTCAGTAAGTTCCTTATAGCTTTCTTGGAGTTCTTCATAGTTCCCCTGGAGTTGTTTGTAGTTTTCTTTGAACTCAATGACTCGTTGAGTTTCTCTATTGTCATTATTTTGAATGTCATGTCTAATAGTGTGCTTGCCTCTATTTCATTTTGTACTCTGTCTGAGAATTCCTCATTTCCTTTCAATGAGGGTTTGTTTCTTTGTTGCCCCATATTAGGTAACTCTTTTTTCTTGTTTCTGCTTCTTAGATTGGTCTGCTTTGACTTACTGTCTTTGTGGTGTGACCTTCTGTGGTGTACAGGTGCACTTTTTTTTACTTTGAGGTTTTCAGTGTTGCTTTTTAAGAATATTATTTATCGCATATTAAATTCTGTTGTGAGTTCTTTCTTCCCTTGACTGTGGGCCAGCCAGACTTCAGATTTGCCTGCTAGCAGGCAGACGAGTTCTCACATTGGTAAAGGGAGTTTGATATTTGAACCAGAGGCAGTGAATATCTGATCCTAACTCTCAGGCTGGCATAGGCAAGCACAGACCAGGAATCTGGGCAACACCAGAGATGAAGGACAAGCAGTTCCCCTCCACTACTGACAGGACCAAAATCTCCTAGAAAATGCATAATTAATGCTCACCCTGTGTCTATCATTTTGTTTTGCTTTGTTAGCATTGCCTTGCTTCTCTTTTCTGGTGAAAACACATGTCATTCGCCCTGAGACAGTTCTTTTGAAACCTTTCTGGTAATGAGCTTGGATAGGATGCATGTCACATTCCCACAAGGGCATTCTCAGCACAAATGGGTGAGCCCCAAGTATCAGGTTGTCAAGCATCACATCTCCTTCAAATTCTGAAGTGAACTACACTCTTCCTATATTTCTGAAACATTATTGGGCAAAGCGTTCTGGAGCTCCAGGCTGATTGGACACATGGTACAGATCTTTGCAAATATGACAGTTCTAAAGTCACACCAAGAGCTGGTCAAGTACTGTGACCAAGCACAAACTAGACCAATAACAGCTGCATCTCAGAAAAGTTTCACTTAGAACTTGCATAAGAATAGACATATAGATCAATGGAATAGAATAGAGAGCCCAGAAATTAACCCAGGACTCTATGGTCAACTCATATTTGACAAAGGGGGAAGGAACATCCAATGGAGTAAAAATAGTCTCTTCAACAAATGGTGTTGGGAGAACTGGACAGCAACATGTAAAAAGATAAAACTAGACCACCAACTTACACCATACACCAAAATAAACTCAAGATGGATAAAGGATTTAAACATAAGCAGTGCCACCATAAAGGTCTTGGAGAAAAATATAGGCAGCAAACTTTCAGATATCCTACGCAGAAATATGTTTAGGGATACTTCACCAAGGGCGAAGGAAATAAAAGAACGAATCAACAAATGGGACTGTATCAAATTGGAAAGTTTCTGTTCAGCTAAAGAAAATATCAGCAAACTTCAAAGGGAACCAACTGTATGGGAAAACATAATTGCCAATGATACCTCAGACAAGGGTCTGATCTCCAAAATATATAAAGAACTAATATGACTCAACACCAGAGAGACAGACACCCCGATTAAAAAATGGGCAAAGGACCTGAACAGACAACTCACTGAGGAAGATATACAAAGGGCCCAGAGGCATGTGAAAGAATGCTCCACATCACTAGTCATCAGAGACATGCAAATTAAAACTACAATAAGATACCACCTCACACCTGTCAGAATGGCAATCATCAGCAAATCAACAAACAACAAGTGTTGGCGAGGATGCAGGGCAAAGGGAACCCTCGTATACTGTTGGTGGGAATGTAGGCTGGTGCAGCCACTGTGAAAAACAGCATGGGGTTTCCTTAAAAAACTAAAAATGGAACTGCCTTTCGATTCTGCAATTCCACTATTTGGACTATACCCAAAGAATCCTGAAACACCAATTCATAAGAACCTATGCACACCTTTGTTCATAGCAGCACTATTTACAATAGCCAAGTGCTGGAAACAGCCTAAGTGCCCATCAGTGGATGATTGGATCAAAAAACTTTGGTACATTTACACAATGGAATTCTATATAGCAGAAAGAAAGAAAGAAAGAAGGAACTCCTACTGTTCGAAACAACATGGATGGAACTGGAGAGTATTTTGCTTAGTGAAATAAGCCAGTCAGTGAAGGACAAATATCATATGATCTCAGCCATTACGCGACAATAATGAGCAAAACTAACAACAAGCAAAACAGAACCAAGTATATGAATACAAGGAATAGGCCTTCAGTGGTCAGGGGGAACGGGTTGGGGGAAGGGGGGAGTCAGAGGCAAGAAAGTGGAGCAGCTTAGGCAAGAGCCTAGTATAAAGGAACCATGGACATGGATAACAGTTGGGATTGACTTTGGGGGGAATGGGTGGGTGGCGAGGGGGACAGAGGTGAGCAAAAATGGAATGGATGTAATACAGTAACAATAAAATTTAAAAATTAAAAAAACTTTTCAGATTCCATTCTATGCTCAACATCAACACTACACATGAGTTCCTGCACAGAGGTTCAGGGACAATGATATCCCTGTGACTGGAATCTTGGAGTGGCTCAGTTAGCTCTAACCCACAAACAATGACCCACTTCACTTGCTTCAATTTATACTCAATGCTTGAAAAGTTTTAGCACAAAGAAAAATGCAAAATCTTCAGCCTATTAAGAGTTATATTAACACTACGAATCTTATATAAACGAACCTCATTTATGTTGTTCGCATAGGAAGCATCATCCTTTTCTCCTTCCTTTTTCTCATGCTTTGCAAAGGCCTTGCCCACAGAGGGCAGGAGCACATTCACACCTCAACACCTCTTTCCTCAGAAAACTAGAGATACACTTCCAGGGTGGGGCAGATTTTGAAAAAAGAGGATGTGAAAGAGCTCAGCCTGAGATTAATCTGGGGATGGTACTGGAGAAATTGCATTTCAAAACCTTACCTGCAGGATGCCCTGAATGGGTGACGTGGGGAGAGGGTGGATTGCTAGTTGATACATTTACACATGTGGGGTATCTACATGTAGGGGTCAAGAGGGGCACCTACCCTTGAAATAAGATGGATTGCCCTGGCCGGTGGCACAGTGGATAAGGCACCATCCTGTGAACCCAAAGGTCTCTGGTTCAATTCCCAGCCAGGGCACATAACCAGGTTGCAAGCCAGGTCTCCAGCCAGGTCAATAGCTGGAGGCAGGTGTAAGACAACCATACGTTGATGTATCTCTCCTTCTCTGCTTCTCTCCCTTCCCCTTTCTCTAAAAATAATAAAAATCTTTTCTTTAAAAAAGAAGAAGATGGAACCTGTAGAGCCTTAAGAACAGATGGACAGGAGGAGGAAAGACCAGTAAACACTGGCTGTATCTACCACAGTCTCCTTTAGTCCCTCATCATCAGGAAATGCGCATTTCCCCAGCTTGCCCAGCAGACCAGGCACTGGGACACAGGCTCTGAAGAGCTTGGTGGATCAATTCCTGGAAACCTTGTTCAATGGGAGCTTCCCTCAAGCAAAGCATTCACCCTGAGGCTGGATGCCTGACATGAAAGACACCCAAGGCACCTCTGTTCAGTCTGGGACAGGCCAGCATTACACCTACGGTACACCTTAGGGACATCTACAGAAAGCATCTGATGGAGACTGTGTGGAGGGAGCGTGGGGTCGGAAAGTGAGTGGGGGATAGCACAGGGCCCAGGGCCACCTTCTTCACCAGCAAAAGACGTACAACTACTACAAAGGCCACAGGAGAAAATTAAAGTCTGATTTTCCCACAAAGTTTGCTCTGTGCATCTGACCTCCCATTCTGTACTTCACACCAGGTAGGGATTTCTCTTCGAAAGACAGAAATCAGTTAGGGAGAAAAGCAAAACCCAATGAGCACAGCCTTTTGTGCTGAGAGTTGGCCAGCATTTTCCAAAGCTTATAAAGGATAGACATTGTTGTATGCCCTGAGATTTTGAGGTGAGGGAGGGGTGTGTAATCTCTTCAGGAAGCTTACTCAGAGCATGGTGGAGCTGCTGGCCTGGCACTCTGCCCCTGGCACCCACAGTAAGAGGTGGCTTCAACCTCCCCATGGACTGGGGATGGTGGGAATAGAAGCTGAAACCAGGCCCAAATGCAGCAGAGTCCAGAGAGCCAATAGCCCCTGCAGCACTCATCTTGGGCCAAAGTGAGGAGGTGCCAGCTTCCAAAGGATGGCAAGCAACCACCTTTCCCCTAGACAGACTTTTGTTGGGGCCTCCCTCTGCCATTTGCCACTGTGACATTGCCCATATGTGAAAATGGAGTTTTACAGTCTCCTCCAGGCAGAAAGGTGACATTCTTCTGTGGTGCAGCCGTCTGTAATCTAACAGACTCAGTTCACAGTAAAACACTCCAGCCCCAAGACAAGAAAGTAAATCTTCAACCCTTCTTATTTTTCTGCATCCGTTTCCACGTGTCTTGTGAATGAAATAAAGGAGTTTAGTTTGGCCATTGCTTGGAAGACCTCTGCAGGACCCTAGTGTTCTGCCTTCACGGAAGGTCTGGTGGGGGATGCACATGACAGCCTCAGCAGCCGCAGCAGCTTCCTGGTGAAACAGACCAGTTTAAGCGACACAAAAAAGGGCTCTCACGTGGCAAACCATGGGGAAAACAAGTATCTTGGTAGGGGAAGGAGATCAAGACATCCCTTGTTTTTTTATTTTTTTTTAGTTTTATTTTTGTTGTATTACATCCATCCCCTTTTTGCTCCCCTCTGTCTTCCTCCCCAAGCACCCATTCCCCCCAAAGTCAATCCCAACTGTTGTCCATGTCCATGGTTCTTTTATACTAGGTTCTTGTCTGAACTGCTCTCCCTCCTTGCCTCTGCCTCCCCCCTCCCCAGAACCCTCTTCTCCCTGACCACTGAAGGCCTATTCACTGTATTCATATATTTGGTTCTGTTTTGCTTGTTGTTAGTTTTGTTCATTATTGTCGCGTAATGGCTGAGATCATATGACATTTGTCCTTCACTGACTGGCTTATTTCACTAAGCATAATACTCTCCAGTTCCATTCATGTTGTTTCGAACAGTAGGAGTTCCTCCTTTCTTTCTGCTATATAGAATTCCATTGTGTAAATGTACCAAAGTTTTTTGATCCAATCATCCACTGATGGGCACTTAGGCTGTTTCCAGCACTTGGCTATTGTAAGTAGTGCTGCTATGAACAAAGGTATACATAGGTTCTTATGAATGGGTGTTTCAGGATTCTTTGGGTATAGTCCAAGTAGTGGAATTGCTGGATCAAAAGGCAGTTCCATTTTTAGTTTTTTAAGGAAACCCCATACTGTTTTCCACAGTGGCTGCACCAGCCTACATTCCCACCAACAGTGTATGAGGGTTCCCTTTGCCCGCATCCTCGCCAACACTTGTTGTCTGTTGATTTGTTGATGATTGCCATTCTGACAGGTGTGAGGTGGTATCTTATTGTAGTTTTAATTTGCATGTCTCTGATGACTAGTGATGTGGAGCATTGTTTCATATGCCTCTGGGTCCTTTGTATGTCTTCTTCAGTGAGTTGTCTGTTCAGGTCCTTTGCCCATTTTTTAATTGGGGTGTCTGTCTCCCTGGTGTTGAGTCACATTAGTTTTTTATATATTTTGGAGATCAGACCCTTGTCTGAGGTATCATTGGCAATTATGTTTTCCCATACAGTTGGTTCCCTTTGAAGTTTGCTGATATTTTCTTTAGCTGAACAGAAACTTTTCAATTTGATATAGTCCAATTTGTTGATTTGTTCTTTTATTTCCTTTGTCCTTGGTGAAATATCCCTAAACATATTTCTGCATAGGATATCCGAACAAATGCTGCCTATATTTTTCTCCAGGACGTTTATGGTGGCACTGCTTATGTTTAAATCCTTTATCCATCTTGCGTTTATTCTGGTGTATGGTGTACGTTGCTGATGTAGTTTTATCTTTTTGCATGTTGCTGTCCAGTTCTCCCAACACTATTTGTTGAAGAGACTATTTTTACTCTATTTTATGTTCCTTCCCCTTTGTCAAATAATTGTCAACCATAGAGTCCTGGGTTAATTTCTGGGCTCTCTGTTCTGTTCCATTGATCTATATGTCTATTCTTATGCCAGGACCAGATAGTTTTGATGACAGAAGCCTTCAAGTATTGTTTGAACTCCAGTATTGTGATTCCTCCTACCTTGTTCTTCTTTCTCAAGAGTATGGTGGCTATTCACGGGCATTTTTGGTTCCATATAAATTTTTGAAGTATTTTTTCTATTTCTGTGAAGTCTGTCATTGGTATTTTAATTGGGATGGCATTGAGTCTATAGATTGCTTTGGGTAGTATGGACATTTTAATGATGTTAATTCTTCCCATCCATTTATCCTTCCATTTATTTGTATCATCCTTGATTCCTTTCTTCATTTTTCTGTAGTTTTCTGAGTACAGGTCTTTGACCTCCTTAGTTAAGTTTATTCCTAGGTACTTTACTTTTCTTGTTGCTCTGGTAAATAGGATTTGTTTTTTCGCTTCTATTTCTGTTGTTTCATTATTGGTATACAAAAATGCTTTTGATTTCTGGATATTGATTTTATACCCAGCTATTTTGCTAAATTTGCTTATTAGGTTGAGTAAGTTTTTGGTGGAGCCCACCGGGTTTTGTATGTACATTATCATATCATTTGCAAATAGTGACAGTTTGACTTCCTCCTTTCCAATTTGGATACTTTTGATTCCTTTTTCTTCTCTGATGGCTATAGCTAGAACTTCCAAGACAATGTTGAATAGAAGTGGAGAAAGTGGGCAGCCTTGTCATGTTCCTGATCTTAGGGGGAAAGCTTTCAGTTTTTGTCCATTAAGTATGATGTTGGCTTCAGGTTTCTCATAGATGGCCTTTATGATGTTGAGGTATGCTCCCTCTATTCCCATTTTGCTGAGGGTTTTTATCATAAATGGTTGCTGCACTTTATCAAATGCTTTTTCAGCAACTATTGATATGATTGTATGGTTTTTATCTTTCAATTTGTTGATGTGGTGTATTACATTTATTGATTTACGAATGTTGTACCATCCTTGCATCCCTGGGTTGAAGCCCACTTGATCGTGGTGTATGATCTTTATAATAAACTGCTGAATCCGATTGGCCAATATTTTGTTGAGAATTTTAGCATATATATTCATCAGATATTGGCCTGTAGCTTTCTTTCTTAGTGTGTCTGGCCCTGGTTTTGGGATTAGAATAATATTGGCCTCATAGAAAGCATTTGGGAGTCTTCCCTCTTCCTGTATTTTTTGGTATAGTTTGAGGAGGATAGGAGTTAGTTCTTCTTTAAATGTTTGGTAAAATTCATCTGTGTATCCATCGGGTCCAGGGCTTTTGTGCTTTGGGAGATTTTGCATTACTTCTTTAATTTCACTAGTTGTTATTGGCCTCTTCAGGCTTTCTGCTTCTTCTGGGTTCAGTTTTGGTAGATTATACCTTTCCAGAAATGTGTCCATTTCATCCAGGTTGTCATATTTTTTGTCATAGAGTTGTTTGTAGTAATTTCTTACAATCTTTTGCATTTCTGAGGTATCAGTTGTGATTTTGCCTCTTTCAGTTCTGATTCTGTTTATTTGGGTCCTCTCTCTCTTTTTCTTGATGAATCTGGGTAAGGGCTTGTCAATTTTGTTTATTTTTTTCAAAGAACCAGCTCCTGGACCCGTTGATTCTTCGAATTGTCGTTTGAATCTCTGAGTTATTTAGTTCTGCTCTGATCTTGATGATTTTCTTCCTTCTACTTGCTCTGGGCTTTGTTTGTTGTTGCTCCTCTACTTCTTGCAGCTTTATGGTTAGGTTGTTTTTATAAACTTCTTGTGACCTTTTTAGGAAGGCCTGTATTGCTATAAATTTCCCTCTGAGCACTTCCTTTGCTTTAGCCCATAGGTTTTGGGCTGTTGTATGTTCATCGTTATTTGTTTCCAGGAACATTTTTTTTCATCTTTGATCTCATTGTTAACCCATTCATTGCTTAAAAGCATGTTATTCAGTCTTGCTGAGTTGGAGAATTTTTGGTTTTTCCCTTGAGATTGGTTTCTGGTTTGAAGCCACTGTGATTTGAGAAGATGCTTTGTATGATTTCAATTTTCCTGTACTTGTGGAGGCTTTTCTTGTGACATACCATGTGCTGTATCTTAGAGAATGTCCCATGTGCATTTGAAAAGAATGTGTATTTTGCTTCTTTGGGGTAAAAGACTCTGTATACATCAGTTAGGTTCATTTCCTCTAGAGTGTTGTTCAATTTCACAATATCTTTGGGGATTTTAAGTTAGGAAGATGTGTCCATTGTTTGTGGTGGGGTAATAAAATCCCCTACTATTAGTGTGTTGCTGTCTATATCTTTCTTAAAGTCTTCCAAGATTTTCCT
The DNA here is from genome assembly GCA_004026585.1 of Noctilio leporinus. Classification (NCBI taxonomy): domain Eukaryota; kingdom Metazoa; phylum Chordata; class Mammalia; order Chiroptera; family Noctilionidae; genus Noctilio; species Noctilio leporinus. Next base: position 29,126 of record PVIW01008864.1, read on the forward strand.
TATATATTTCGGAGCTCCTATGTTGGGTGCGTATATGTTTATCAGAGTTATTTCTTTTTGATGGATTGTTCCCTTAAGTATTATGAAATGTCCATCTTTGTCCCTTTTTATGGCCTTCATTGGAAAATCTATTTTATCTGAAATCAGTATTGCTACTCCAGCTTTTTTTTCGTGTCCATGTGCTTGATATGTATTTTTCCAGCCCTTCACTCTCAATCTGTGTCGATCTTTTGTTCTGAGGTGGGTCTCTTGAAGACAGCATATATGTGGGTCAAGTTGTCTTATCCATTTGGCTACCCCATGTCTTTTGATTGGTGCATTTAATCCATTTACATTTAAGGTTGCTATTGATTGATACTTATTCATTGCCATTTTCTCCCTTTGGATCTGTATTCCTCTTTGGCTTTCTCTGTTTCTTCATTTTATTTACTTATTTATTTTTAAAGCAGACTCTTTAGCATTTCTTGCAATGCTGGTTTGGTAGAGATGTATTCTTTTAGTCCTTTTTTGTCTGGGAAGCTCCTTATTTCTCCTTCTGTCTTGAATGAGAGCCTTGCTGGGTAGAATATTCTTGGTTGCAGGCCTTTGTTTACCATGACTTGAAATACCTTTTGCCATTCCCTTCTGGCTTGAATTGTTTCTGTTAAATAATCATTTGATAGTCTTATTGGAGCCCCCTTATATGTTATTTGTTGTTTCTCTCTTGATGCTTTTAGGATTCTCTTTGTCTTTGAAAGTAACCATTTTAATAATAATGTGTCTTGGTGTTGGTCTGTTTGGGTTGATCTTCATTGGCACCCTCTGTGCTTCCTGAACTTGATTAATGTTTTCACTCATCATGTTAAGGAAATTTCCTATCCTGACTTTTTTTAACAGGTTTTCCTTTCCTTGTTTTTCTTCTTCTTCTGGTATCCGTATGATACGGATGTTGTTATGTTTCATGTTGTCCTGCTGCTCTCTTAAATCCTCTTCAATCTTGTTCAGCCTTTTTTTATTCTTTTGTACTGTCTTGGAGTATTTGTCTACATTATCCTCCAACTCACTAATCCAGTCCTCTGCTTCCTCTAGCTTACTGTTGATTCCTTCTACTGTATTCTTCAATTCAGAAATTGTATTCTTCATTTCCTCCTGGCATGTATTGATAATTTCTATGTCCTTTTTGATGCTGTTGTAGCTCTCAGTAAGTTCTTTGTAACTTCCCTGGAGTTGCTTATAGTTTTCTTTGAGCTGGCTAAGCTCATTGAGCTGCTCTATCCTCATTCTTTTGAATTCCTTATCTGATATTTCATTTGCCTGTTTCATTTTGTGGTCTTTCTGGGGATTCTTCCTTTCCTTTTGGTGATGGACTCATTCTTTTTTCCCCATTTTGGGTGTCTGTTCTTGCTTGCTTTTTATTTTTTATTTTTTGTTTTTTCCTTGGATTAACCTGCTTTGCTTCCTTGCCTTAGTAGAGCACCCTTCTGTGTTAGGGGATTTGTGGAGTTCAATGTTGCAGTCTCCCAGATTTTCTCCACTTGTTGTTCTTGGTGTGTCCTTTATGTGGGCTTTCTGGTTGGTCTGGACCTGTGGGCTTTTAGCAGGAAAAAAAGAAAAATAAAAAAGAAAGAAAGAAAAAAGAAAAAAGTATATAAGAATAAATAGAAGAAAGGTTTTAGATGGCTGTTCACCCTTAATAATCCCTGATTGTTCTGGATTGAGCCAGGACCTGAGGGCTTTAAGCAGAAAAAAGAAAAGAAAAGAAAAGAAAGGAAAAAAAATATATATATATATATATGGTAAGCAAAAAGTGTTTAGGTATCTGTTCACCCTTTATGGTCTCTAATTGGTCAAGTGGAGCCAGGACCTGTGGGCTTTAACAGGAAGAAGAAAAAAGGGAGGGGGGAGGAAAAAGAAAAAGAAAAAGGAATAAAGAAAAGAATAAAGAAAGGGTTTAGGTGGCTGGGGAGGTGAGGAATACTTAGATTGAGGACTGGGAATGGGTTGTAGCCAGAGAGTGAGTAGACTTTAAATCAAGAGTAGGGGGAGAGTCTTCGGTATTTAGGTGGATTGAGATGGGGGGGATTAAAAATATATGAGAAGTAACTTTTGAAAAGGGATTAATATTTCATGTAACTCTTGGTATAACTCAGGTGCTTGAGATTAACAGCAATTCATTTCTTGAGTCTGCCTCTTTTTCTTGGTCAGGTCTCTGCAGTCTACAGTCTAGCTGGTCTTGGAGTGGCAGGGCCTATGATTGTCATAGTCAGGGTTTATTCTGAGTGTCAGCCCCCAGGTAGCCTGGGCCTTCAATAGCCTAGCTGGGTTTTAGGGCTGTCAGTGTTCTGGGGCCTGCAGGGTGTCCCTTCCAACTCCTGGCGGAGGTTCCTGCCTGTGATGAGCACCTGGCACCCCTGAAGGGCAGCCTGCAACATGGCTGGTTCCTGTGATGACTGGCCCTGCCCCTGCAGCTCCTGGAGGAGGCAGCCCCCATCTGCCAACAGTACCCAGGGTCTGCCAACACTGCCTGGGGTCTGCCAACACTGCCCAGCTCCCTGGAGCAAGAGCCAATCTTCCAAACAGACCAGCTCTCCAAGGAGTCCTTTATGCCACCTCTGTGATGAGCCCCTCCCAATGCGTCTGCAGTGCGGCCTTTGTCCTTGGCAATGGGCAGGTCAGTTGCCCCAGCTACAAGTTCCCGGCTCACAGTTTGGAGTTTCCACGGGAGCCTGGGGGCCTGTGTGGGTGCGCAGGGCTGGGTCTCCTTCCTCGCAGGGACTTCAAGCTGCTGTTTCCCCGTTTTCGGCCCTTTCACACCCCCGGCTGGTGCACTTCCCTGCTCCCCGACTCCTGTTGCCCGCAGGACTCTTCTCCTCTGCCTTTGTCCCAGTGAGAAGCTTCTTCTCCCTGTTGCTGGAGCGAGGCTCTCACACAGTTCCTCCCCTACAGGAGTTCAGTTCCTCATTCTCTCCAGTGTTTGCCCTCACTGTCCACACTTCACTGTTCAGATTTGTAGTCTCCAGGGAGCCTGGAGGTGACTTCAGTTAAACACACCCCTCTGGGTAGAGCCGCCACTGCCCAGAGCTGACCTCGGCCCGCCAGCCAGTTTGGAACTGTCTCACCTGCTCTCCTGTAGGTCTCTGCTACCTCTGGGCTGTGCTCTCCTGAGTCCAGATGATGACTGCTCTAATTCTTAGGGACCTGGAGATGTCTCATGCTCCCTATCCTGTCCTCTAGCTGCTCTGGTACTTGAGAACACCATCAGCACTGCTCTCTACTCTGTTGCCATCTTTCCCCCCTCTCGTAGATTATTTCCAAATAAGGTCCCTTTCACAGGTTCTGGGTTAACATTGATTTTGGGGAGACACTATTTGACTTAGTACAGAGATTTTGCCAAGAGCAGAACAAAAAGGTCTTTTTATCCCCCTTTCCCTTCCAACCTCCTACCACAGGCCATTAGGAAGCCAGCTAGCAGGATGTCCAGGACATGGAATTTGCATTTTCATCCTTTTTGCCACAGAGGAGAACACAGAAGGCTGCAAATGGACTGAGGTCAACAGACAAATAACTGACTTCTGGGATACAAAGAATCGAAACCAGAGTCAGAAGCTCAACTCAGGAGTTTAGGTATTACAGAAGAGAGCTCATTTCCAATCAGAGTATTTTTTCCTTCAATTTTCAAGGCAGCTAAAGTATGCATTTGATTAGAGGCTCAATATTACCTTAATAAGGCACTGAATTCCTCCAGAAGCATTTTGCATATATAGTCTCATTTGTCCTTCAAGCATGCCAGCTTGCACATCTCCATCAACATCTTCTTAGCATTGTTGGTCCCCATTCACTCCATACAGGAGCTTTTGTCTACATCTGAGTGGGACTTGCATCACTGCTTGCTAGCTTCCTAATGCCTCCGAGTGGCTGTTCTGTGCAGTCACTCATCTTACTCTTGGCTCAGTGCTGGCTTGTGTCTTAAAGATCACTATGGTCTGAAAGAGATGAAGATCTGAAAACTGTGGAAGGTGATGCAGAAGCAAATGTTACACGACAGGAGTCAGAGTTAAAGCAGACCCCGAGAGCCATACCTATGTAAAGCCTTGTTTTTATAACATTCTTATCATATAAATAATAAATGTCCATTAAAAATTTAATATCTAGAACATTTCAGAAGTAAAAATTAAAACTCATGGTTATTGATGTTGTATTTCTACCCTCAGGTGTTTTCCAGTGCTTGGTAATCTTAAAATAATAAAAACAAGCAAATACATGAAAAAATTCCTACTCCTTGAAAAAAAATAGCAGGGACCTGCTGACAATGAATCAAGGGCCACAGAGATACTCTCTGGAAATTTTTGGCAGGGCCCACAGCTGGTGCTCTGAGCAAAGGGGGAAAGAGAGACCTCACAGGCCATTCCAGCACTTAAAGGGTGCAGCCACACAGACAGGAAACAATGATTTACCTGGGATTTATTTAGGAATTACATGAATTATTCTGGAATTCAGCAGGAATCACCAAGTCAGTGTCACTAAAATCCACATCCTGAAGTCTGTGGTGCATTTGGTTGTTCAGTCACAGGAGATCATTCTAATTCTCAGCCTTTCTAACAAGGCTGATGTTAGACTCCCCCAGCAGAAGCCACAGAGATGAGCAGAGAGCACCCATTCTGAGTTTCGGTATCCTTGGCCATCCTCAGGACACAGTGTAAAAGAAAGGAGATGACAATGACAAAAGAAAAGGAAATCCCTCAAAGAATAAACAGTGAAGGGGCAGTCCCCTGCATTCCTGACCATATCTTCCTGAAAGAGGAGGGTGAAGGAGGCATGGAGGGGCGAGGGGGACTCCATCCCTAAGAACTCTAAGTCTGTGAAACATGAACTGTTCTGAAGCATGTGCATCTCAAAGTCAAATGTGATAATAACATAAAATTTACTATTTCAACCATTTTGAGTATACGATTCAGTGGCATTAAGTATATCCACGTTTAACTGCAACCATTGCTGCCCTCCACCCCAAAAACTTTTTAATCTTATAAAACTGAAACTGGGCCCTGGCTGGTAGCACAGTGGATAAGGTGCCGGCCTGTGAACCCAAAGGTCGCAGGTTCGATTCCCCAGCCAGGGCACATAAGCAGATTGCAAACCAGGTCTCCAGTCAGGTCTGTGGCTGGAGGCAGGTGAAAAGCAACCATACATTGATGTCTCTCTCCCTCTCTGCCTCTCTCCCTTCCCCTCTTTCTAAAAATAACGAAATAAAATCTTTAAAAAAAAAAAAAACTGAAACTGTTCTCATTAAACAACAAGCCCTGCTCCACCCTGGCCCCAGAGCCCCGCCCCTGGCAACCGTCATTCTATTTTCTCTCCAGAAATTTGACTATTCCAGGTACTTCAGATCAGTGCAACCCAACAGTCTTTGTCTTTTGTTTCAGACTTATTTCACTTAGCATGATGTCCTTAAGATTCATACATGTTGCAGTAGGTGTCAGAAGTTCCTTCCTTTTTAAGGCTAAATAATATTCCATTTTATAGATACACCACATTTTGTTTATTCATTTGGGCAATTGTGGACATTTGGGTCGTTTCCACCTTTTATTTATTGTGAATAATGCTATTACCATCTTTGCCATTTTTAAGGGTACAGTTTAATGGCATTAACATACACATTGTACAACCTTACCGCCATCTGTCTGTAGAACTTTTCATCTTTCCAAATGAAACTGTCCCATTCCCCAACTCCCCATTCCCATATTCACTTCAACTATTAACCTCTATTCTACTCCTCTGTATGATTTTGACAACTCTACAGACCTCATTTACAAGGAATCATACAGCATTAATTCCTTTTGTGACTGGCTTAATGTCTATCAGCATTATGTCCTTAAAGTTCATCAATGCTGTAGCACGTGTCAGAATTTTCTTCCTTTTTCAGATGTTTCATGTTCTCTTTTTGGTGTTAAGTATTAGGGGTCTGGTGTGTATTTTGCACCTACAGCACATCCCCATTCAGGAACACAGAATTACACATGCCAGTAGCTGCCACCTGGCACCATGATTCTAGGTTCTCTCAAATGAGCACTGCCTCCCAGAAGTTAAGCTAGCATTCACAAAGGAGTGTATACTCTCTCTGTAGCTTCTAGAATGTGGCCATGGTAGGTAGACAGGATGGATCCACATCACCCTCTGCTCCATCCTCCCCTGAGGGCAGAAGTTGGGGCTAACACCTGCATTGCCTGGGTGCTCCTGCACCTGGGTACCAGGGGCTTTCTCACAGCACTAGCAGGAGGTATGAGGTGGGCTTGTTGTTTTGGCTGGCCAGCTTTCTGTGGCAATGTTGGTGATGTCTTGTTCAGCACTGGCTTCCCAGAGTCACAGGTGGCATGCTGTTTACCTTACTGCTGCAGTTAGTGGTGTATGCCGCATGTCAGGAAGCTGGCAGCTGAGTTGGGACTCCCAGTAGGCTTACGTACTCTGGTTCTTAGTAGAGGGAGCAGCTCCCTTATAGGCTGGGGTCCGCAGCTTGCTTCTGTTATCTCACTAAAACTGTCAACTTTTTAGTACCCTGTCATACATCCATGCCAACTTGAATTGGCTTGACCAATTCTGCTCTTCATAACACAGACAGATACCCTGATGGACTTGAAATCTGTTATGACTAGAATGTTTGCTCCCCACCCAAATTCATATGTCAAAACCTTAGCTCATCTCAATGTGATGGTATTAGGTGATTAGGATTAGATGAGGTCATGAGGATAGAGTCCCTTATAATGTATTAGTTTCTTTATAAGACTCAGGAGGGAGCTTGCTTCCCCTCTGCTGCCTGATCTCAGACTTCTAGCCTTCAGAACTGTGGGAAACGTCTCTTGTGTTAAAACCATACAGTCTGTGGCACTTTGTTACAATATCTCCAACTAACTAAGACAGAATCTTCTATTGGCATGAAGGTATAAATCTGTGTAATGAAAATACTGAGAAGGCAGTGGCATCTCACACACATCTGCCTGCTTTGTATGGTGACCTGGTTGCACTTACAATTAAAATATGCTTGCTTTGCTGGGGAAGCAAACAGATGATAAACATAACACTCAAATTTCTGTCTGAGTTTCTATGGGAAGCTTCTCCAGTTAGAGAAAGTACTTAATATTAGATTTTAATTGAATTTAATAATCATTTTAGTAGAGAGAACTTAGAAGAGAGGCTATATATAATTCATGCCAACTTAGAAAATTAAATATATGGAAAGAAACTTAATTATGGCTTTAGAACAATATTAATATCATGAAGGATGTTTAAAGGATAATTTTCTCTATAGATTACAAAACAATTTAGGAAAATGACAGAAATAGCTTAGGAATAAATTTCTTCTTTAAGAAGATAATTTGTGCCACCCATTCCCTTGCTGTCAGTCACATAACTGAATTGTCTTAGTATTTTATTTAAATATGATGTACATGTCAGACTTAACCATTTCAAGATCATGTTCCAAAGTCTCTTGAGAGATAAGCACACTCTAAATGGTTCAACTAATGTAATATTTATGCTAATGCAAACCCTGTAAAGACAGCTGGAATGTCCCTGTGGACACTGCAGATGAGCATTGGCATAGCTGCATTTGACAAAGGGTCTTGGTGATTTCCATAAACTGAGAGCCTTCATGACGCTTAGGCTAGGCTGTGGGACTGAGATGCTCTATTCCAGTCACTGTTCCCAAAATATACATAAATACACAAGCTCATATGCATACCTGATCATGCACACAAGCACATATCCTCACATATTTTTAAATACATGCACATTCATGTACACACAATTCATGTACACATAGGAACATATAAGCACAAGCACATATACATGTAAAACATGAACATTTACTCATGCTATTGTGTAGCATGGTATGTGTGGGCTTATAATTTGCGTATCTGCAGATAGCTGCACTTTAAGATTAAATTAGGCACTGGGGACTCAGAAAGCGCACCACCCATGGACTATTTATGATGAATTCTTTAAGGAAGAAACATACCAGCAATATAAAAATAGATATACGAGAAGCATGAAGACTAAATAAAAAGTGGTGAGCAAATGAACTTGTAAAGTGGGTTAAGGTGCTTAGTGGTCGCAAGATGGCTGCAACAGTTCTAGGTCTTATGTTTTCACACCAGCATCCCAAGTAGGAGTGAAAATGTTAGCAAAGCCTCTGTTGAAAAATACTGTCCTGGCCCTGGCTGGTAGCACAGTGGATAAGGTGCCGGCCTGCGAACCCAAAGGTCCCCGGTTCAATTCCCCAGCCAGGGCACATAATCAGGTTGCAAACCAGGTCTCCAGCCAGGTCTGTGGCTGGAGGCAGGTGAAACGCAACCATACATTGATGTCTCTCTCCCTCTCTGCCTCTCTCCCTTCCCTTCTTTCTGGAAATAATGAAATAAAATCTTAAAAAGAAAAAAGAAAAATAAAAATGCTGTCCTGGGCTTAATTAAGGTCCATCTCTTAGCCTGGACATCCTTAAAACAAATCAGGGTGTATGGGGAAGTAGACGTACAGTGAAATGATTGAGTAAACAGTTTACTGAGTTTTCCACAATAGAAAAAATAAGAAAGGATACAGAAGATTGAAATAGCATAATTAACTGGCTTGATTACAATTGTTAAAAGATAAGCTGAGGCATATTTAAATTTTAAGCATTTATTTGGGCAAAAATAAATTTAAGTCAGGTGACATCCAATCTAGCAGATAGAATGGAGCTGCAAGGAGCTAGATAAAATGAAAGACTTTTATAGCCAGAAAAAAGTGGAAACAAGGAAGTTATATTGAGCAAGAGCAAGTTGGTTATTGTAAATTTTACTTTTCTTAGGGGATGGCTAGGTCTGCCAGGCAAATCACCTGTGCTGATCAGGTGTTCCTGACTGACTGATTATAATTCCATTTATTTACTTTTTGTTTTTTAAGAGATGAAACTACAAGTTTTGGTTTGGTGATGTGGGGCTCAGCATTTAAATGACTCCATTTTGGGACTGTTGTCTTATTTACTTATTTTTTTTTTTAAGCAATATGGATATAAACATATGCACTCAAACCCATTTTATGTCAACAGAAAGTACACCTTTGTTTCAAACACAACTGGAATATTTACCAAAATTGTTGCCAAAGAACATAAAAAATCTTAATAAATTCCAAAATGGAGAAATTATTTGACTTATATGTAAGTCAAAAAAATGGAGAATGTATCGGCTACATACTCTGAACAGAATGCAGAAAAGCAGGCATATTGATATCAAGAGGATGGCAAAGTAATTCTATTTGAAGCATATTGATATCAAAGGATGGCGAAGTAATTCTATTGAAGCATATTGATATAAAAGGATGGCAAAGTAATTCTATTTGAAGATTTGAAAACACTTTAAAATAAAAAGAAAGTAAAAAAATATATCTGTAAGTTAAGGAATTAGAAACAAATATCCATGGAAGTACCACATCATGAAGGACACAGACAAAGCAACTGTCAGAAGAAATGGGTTGCTTTTAATCCTGGTTTTAGAAAGTGGTAGAGAGAGAGAAAAACAAAACAAAACAAAACAAAACAAAGATAGTAGAAGAAAATAATGAAACTAAAGCTAAATATTAGTGAAAAAGACAAACAAACAAAAAACCAAAATGAGTTTTGAAAAGAAAAAAATTTAAATAAATCTCTGGCTACTTAGAACAGGTGAATATGGACAAACAAATCAAAAACACAAAACAGCAAAAACAAGATACATTAAAAAATTAAAAATAGAAAAGTGCTCACAACTGCAGAAAAAGGTTATAATTGAATGCAACTATACCAACATTTTTGGGACTCTATATGAAAGGAATACTAATTAAGAAATACTAAATTATAGAACCTCTCTTATTCAACACTGTCCAGACCTATAGTCAGTTGGTTAAGTGAAAGAGTATGTTAAAGGGAATTAAAAAAAAAAAATCATTACAGAGCTCAAACATTTCACTTTAATTAAAAACATATATTTACTCCCCAATCTTTTAATTTAGGGTCAAGGCCTTTTCTTTGACAATGGATATGCTGAGTGGATGTCTACATCATTTCTTACATAAACTGTACCTATAATTCACTGTCAATAATTTCTAGTTTCAATTTTAAAAATATAGGGTGAGAGTGTTAAGACAGTTAATGTAATGTGATTGTAGAGTCCTTTTACATCAGAGGTTCTCAGACTTCAGTGAGTCTGTGCATGTCTTGGGGATCTTGCTCAAATGCAGAGTGTGACTCAGTAGGTCTGGAGTAGGCCTGAGATTTCTAGCAAGATTCCAGTTCGTGCTGGTGCTACTACTCCATGGACCCATACTTTGAGTAGCCAGGATGGACATGTTTTGGAATTGTGACCCACCCTCCAATCCTAGGTGTGTTAGCACATTTAAATGTAAATCATTTTTCTGACTGACCTCTATTTAGTTCTCCTGAAGCTTCAACTTAGTTTTCATAAAAAAGAAAACAGTTTTTGGTACTTATCCCACTAGCTTATATAATACTAAGTTAAATTAAAGTATTACAACAGGTACACTTGTCATAAACAGGCTTGGGAACAAACATAGGTAATGTCTGGTAAGTATATACTTTCACTTTTGGAAGCATGGGAAAGTTTGAAAGGAAATGGCCTACTAAAGTATTAGGCTTATTGTGAAAACCCTCCTTTCAAAGCACCCCCTGCCATGGTCTGAATATTTGTGCCTCCCCCTACCAAATTCACATGTTGGAACCCTAACACCCAATAAAATGTAAGAACATTTTAATATTTTAAAGATATCAATTCTTCCTAAATAATATAAATTTATTTCAATTACCATCAAAGTGGGATAAAATTTTGTATTAGAATTGGCCAGCTGAATATCATGTTTACATGTAAAAGAAAGTGCAGAAGAATAGCTGTTCTAAAGTATTCTAAAGTATTTGGAGAAGACAAGTAACAGGAAGAAGATAGCAAACAAAGAATAGTTTATAGAATATATGAAGAGTGCCCACAAATCATAAGAACAATGCAATCAATAAAATAGAGAAATAGAGAGTTCCGGCAAGATGGGAGAGGAGTAAGTGGAGTTACACCAATCTCCTCCCAGGTCACATCTGGAATTACTTTTCTGGAGAAAAAGTTAGCTGGAATTACCAACAGAATCCTAGCTGGAAAGACAGGTCCTATAACCACAGACAGAACAGAAGAGGACGCTTCATCACAACATGACTGGTAGGAATCGTGGAAACAAGTGAGGGCTGGCTGGGTCCCCACTGGAGGCAGCAGCTGAAGGAATGGAGCTGGGGGCTCCACCTGAGAAGGATGAGTTCTAGTCCCCCAGTTGGGTATCCCAGCCACAGCAACACGGCAGAGAATAGAGCAGCAAACAGCTAAGAAGGGTGGAAAGCTGTGGAGTTTACTGGCCAGAGAGAGTGCGGGAGACAGAGAACTACTAGGGTGACCACAGGGAAAATACATTGGCATCCACCTACGTTGGGCTCCAGCAGAGGGAGGGCAGAGAGGACTGGAGATGTTGGGGGAGAGTTTGAGGTGGTGGCTTGGAGAAGAGAAGTGGGGAAGCAGCTGTGGGGATCCTGGTGCTGACTCGTCACCCACACCTCAGGTGAACTGTGCTATGCCAGGTGGCTTCCATAAAGAGTCCTTATAGCCCCGCCCACTGGAAGCAATCTGCCCTGCCCAGGGGGGCCTAAGACTGGCGCCTGATAAAAATTCTTTGACTTACATCTAAATTAACCTCTCCTGCTCTGCCCTGTCTGAACATAGATCAATAGTTGGCACCTCAAGAGTTATCTCTTGCCCAGCAGCGGTTGGGCCTAGCGGCTGATTACAAACTTTCTGACTTACAGCTGGGTCAGTCAGTCAGCCCCACACAGTGGCAAGTGAGCCTGGTGGCTGATTGTGGATTCATTAATTCACAACTGAGTTGATTTGTCCCCCCCAGTGGCCCCTGAGCCTGGTGGCTGATCACAAACTCATTGGATTACAATGGAATCTTTCAGTCTAGCCCAGTGGCCCCTTAGCCTGGCAGCTGATCACAGGTTCATTGAATTACAACAGAATCTTTCAGTTGAGCCCAGCACCACCAGAGCCTGGTGACTAATCAGATTTCATTGCATTACAATTGAACCTTGCTGTCTAGCCCAGCAGTTTCTGAGCCTGGTGGCTGATCTCAGATTCATTGATTTACATCTGAATCTGTCCCACCAGGCTGCACCTGAATTGGTGGCTAATCTATTGGATTAAAATTGAACCTCTTTGTCTAGCCCAGCAGGGCCTGAGTTTCATAGCTCATTCATTGATTTACAAATGAATTGGCCTGTCACACCAAGCTGCATCTGAGCCTGATGGTGGATTACAGACCAATAGGATTAAAACTAAATCAATACTTCCAGCCTAGCAGTTCCTTAGCCTGGCAGCTGATCAGAGTCTGACTGGATTACAATGAAATAAAAAAAATGGGGAGAAAAACAAACAGTCCATCACCAAACAGAAAGGAAGAATCCCCAGAAAGACCACTAAATGAAAGAGGCAAGCAAACTACCAGATATGGAATTCAAAATAATGATGAGAGAGAAGTTCAATGGGCTTAGCCAGCTAAAAGAAAACTACAAATAACCCAAGGGGAACTACAAAGAACTCTAGGGAAGCTACAAGGAACTTACTGTGAACTACATTAGCATTAAAAAAGACATAGAAACTATTAGTTAGAACCAGGAGGAAATGAAGAATACAAATTCTAAATTGAAGAATACAGTAGAAGGAATCAACAGCAGGCTAGAGGAAGCAGAGGACTGGATCAGCTAGCTGGAGGACAATGTGGAAAAATATTCCAAGACAGTGCAACAGAATGAAAAAAGGCTGAACAAGAAGGAAGAGGTTTTAAGAGAGCTGCAGGACAACTTGAAATGAAATATCTATATCCAGGGATACCAGAAGGAGAAGAGAAATGAGGAATGGAAAACCAGTGCAAAAAAGTAATGATAGAAAACTTCTCTAACATGATGAGTGAAAATATTAGTCAAGTTCAGGAGGCACAGAGGGTCGCAGTGAAGATGAATCCAAACAGATCCACTTCAAAACACATTATAATTAAAATGGCAAATTTCAAAGACAAAAGGAGAATCCTAAAAGCATGAAGAGAGAAACAGGAAATAACATATAAGGTGCTCCAATAAGGTTATCAAATGATGACTCAACAGAAACAATTACATGCCAGAATGGAATGGCAAAAGATACTCCAAGTAATGGGAAACAAAGGCTTGAAACTAAGACTATTCTACCAAGCAAGGCTCACATTCAAAAAGGAAAGAGAAATAAGGAGTTCCCCAGACAAAAGAAAACTAAAAGAATATACCTCTACCAAACAAGCATTGCAAGAAATGCCAAAGGGTCTGCTTTAAAAAAATAAAAAAGACAGAGAGAGACAGAGAGGAAAACAGGTACAAAGGGGGAAAATGGCAATAAATAAGTATCAATCAATAATAACCTTAATGTAAACAAATTAAATGTGCCAATTAAAAGACATAGGGTAGCTGAATGGATAAGAAAACATAACCCACATACATGCTGTCTTCAAGAGACCCACCTGAGAACAAAAGATTGACACAGATTGAAAGTGAAGGGAAGGAAACATATATATCAAGCAAATGGACATAAAAAGAGGCTGGAGTAGCAATACTTATTTCAGACAAAATAGATTTTATGATGAAGGTCATAAAAAGAGATAAAGAAGGACATTTCATAATACTTAAGGGAACAATCCATCAAGAAGATATAACTGTGGTAAACATATATGCACCCAAAGTAGGAGCTCAGAAATATATAAGGAAAGTCTTGGAGGACTTCAAGAAGGATATAGATAGCAACACACTAATAGCAGGGGATTTTAATACCCCACTATCAACAATGGACAGATCTTCCAAACAAAAACACACCAAGGATATTGTGGCATTGAAAAACACTCTAGAGGAAATGGACCTAACTGATACATACAGAACCTTTCACCCCAAAGAAGCAAAATACGCATTCTTTTCAAATGCTCATGGAATATTCTCTAAGATAGACCACATGGTAGGTCATAAGACAAGCCTCCACAAATACAGGAAAATTGAAATCATACAAAGCATCTTCTCAGATCACAATGGCTTGAAATTAGAAACAAAGGGAAAAAACCAAGAAGACTCTAACTCATGAAGACTGAATGACATGTTTTAAAGTAAGGAATGTGTACACAATGAGATGAAAGATGAAATCAAAATGTTTCTGGAAACAAATGAAGATGAATACACAATAGCCAAAAACCTATGGGACATAACAAAGGCAGTGCTCAGAGGGAAATTCAGAGCAATACAGGCCTACCTAAAAAGGTCAGAAGAAGCTTATACAAACAACCTAACCATAAAGCTGCAAGAACTAGAGGAGCAACAACAAGCAAAGCCCAGAGCAAGTAGAAGGAAGGATATCATCAAGATCTGAACAGAATTAAATAAATTAGAGATTCAAACTACAATTTGAAAAATCAATAAGTCCAAGAGCTGGTTCTTTGAAAAAATAAACAAAACTGACAAGCCTTTATCCAGACTCATCAAGGAAAAGAGAGAAAGGACCCAAATAAACAGAATCAGAAATGACAGAAGAGAAATAATAACTGATACTTCAGAAATACAAAAGATTGTAAGAAATTACTACAAACAACTATATGATAAGAAATATGACAACCTGGGTGAAATGGACACATTTCTGGAAATGGATAATCTACCAAAACCAAATCCAGAAGAACAAGAAATCCTGAATAGGCCAATAATAACAAATAAAATTGAAGAAGAAAAAAAAGTCACCCAAAGCACAAGAGCCCTGGACCAGATGGCTACACAGGTGAATTCTACCAAACATTTAGAGAAGAACTAACCCCTATCCTTCTCACCTTATTCCAAAAAATCCAACAAGAGGGAAGATTCCCAAATTCTTTCTATGAGGCCAATATTATTATAATCCCAAAACTAGGTCAAGACACAACTAAGAAGGAAAACTATAGGCCAATATCTCTGATGAACATAGATGCTAAAATTCTCAACAAAATATTGGTTAACCAGATCCTGCAATACATTCAAAAGATCATACACCATGATCAAGTGGGTATCATCCCAGGGATGCAAGGATGATACAACATTCATAAATCAATAATTGTAATACACCACATCAACAAAATGAAAGATGAAAACCATATGATCCCATCAATAGATGCTGAAAAAGCATTTGATAAAGTATAGCAACTATTTATGATAAAAACCCTCAGCAAAATGGGAATAGGGGGAGCATGCCTCAACATCATAAAGACCATATATGAGAATCTGAGGCCAACATCATACTCAATGGGCAAAAACTAAAATCTTTCCCCCTAAGATCAGGAACAAGACAAGGCTCTCCACTTTCTCCACTTCTGTTCAACATCATTTTGAACGTTCTAGCCATAGCTATCAGAAAAGAAAAAAAAAAAAAAAGGTATTATCCAAATTGGAAAGGAGGAAGTCAAATTGTCGTTATTTGCAGATGACATGATATGTACATACAAAACCCAATAGGCTCTGCCAAAAACTTACTTGACATAATAAGCAAATTTAGCAAAATAGATGGCTATAAAGTCAATAACCAGAAATCAAAAGCATTTTTGTATACCAATAATGAAACATCAGAGATAGAAGCTAGAAAACAAATCCCATTTACCATAGCAACAAGAAAAATGAAGTACTTAGAAATACACTTAACCAAGGTGTAAAAGATCTGTACTCAGAAAACTACAGAACTTTGAAAAAATAAATGAAGGCAGATACAAATAAATGGAAACATATACCATGTTCATGGATGGGAAGAATTAACATCATTAAAATGCCCATACTACCCAAAGCCATCTGCAGATTCAATGCAATCCCAATTAAAATATCAATGGCATACTTCACAGAGATAGAAAAAAAGTACTTCAAAAATTTATATGGAGCCAAAAACACCCAGAAATAGCCACAGCAATCTTGAGAAAGAAAAACAAGGTAGGAGGAATCACAATACTAGATGTCAAGCCATACTACAAAGCAACTGTAATAAAAATAGTCTGATACTGGCATAAGAATAGACATATAGATCAATGGAACAGAATAGAGAGCCCAGAAATAAGCCCAGGACTATATGGTCAATTAATATTCAACAAAGAGAGGATGGACATAAAGTGGAGTAAAACCAGTCTCTTCAATAAGTGGTGTTGAGAGAACTGGACAGCAACATGCAAAAAGGTAAAACAAGACCACCATACACCAGAAGAAATTCAAGATGGATAAAGGACTTAAACATAAGCAGTGCCACCATAAAGTTCCTGGAGGAAAATATAGGCAGTATAATTTTAGATATCCTATGCAGAAATATGTTTACTAATACTTCACCAAGGGCAAAGGAAATAAGAGGACAAGTAAACAAATGGGACTATATCAAACTGAAAATTTTCTGTTCAGCTAAAGAAAACACCAGCAAAATTAAAAGGGAACCAACTGTATGGGAAAAAATAATTGCCAATGATACCTTAGACAAGGGTTTGATCTCCAAAATATATAAAGAACTAACCTAGTATAAAGGAACCATGGACATGGACAACAAGTGGGATTGACTTTGGGGGGAAAGGGTGGGTGGGGAGGGGGACAGAGGGGAGCAAAAAAGGGATGGATGTAATACAACAATAAAATTAAAAAATAAAAAAAAAAGAACTAATGGGACTCAACACCAGGGAGACAGTCAGCCCAATTAAAATGGGCAAAGGACCTAAACAGACATCTCTCTGAGGAAGACTTACAAAAGGCCCAAAGCATATGAAAGAATCCTCAACATCATTAGCCATCAGAGAAATGCAAATTAAAACCATAATAAGCTATCACCTCACACCTGTCAGAATGCAATCATCAACAAATCCACAAACAAGTGTTGGCGAAGGTGTGAGGCAAGGGAGCCCTGGTGCACTATTGGTGGGAATGCAGGCTGGTGCAGCCTCTCTGGAAAACACTGTGGACTTTCCTTCAAAAACTAAAAATGGAACTGCCCTTTGATCCAACAATTCCACTACTAGGACTATACCCGAAGAACCCTTAAACACCAATTCATAGGATCCTATGTACCTCTATGTTCATAGCAGCACTGTTTACAATAGCCAAGAGCTGAAAACAGCCTAAATGCCCATCAGTGGATGATTGGATCAAAAAATTTGGTACATTTATACAATGGAATACTACACAGCAGAAAGAAAGAAGGACCTCCTACCCTTTGCAACAACATGGATGGAACTGGAAAGTATTATGCTTAGTGAAATAAGCCAGTCAGTGAAGGACAAATACCATATGATCTCACCCATTACAGGACAATAATGAACAAATAAGCAAAATAGAACCAGATACATGAATACAATGAATAGACCTTCAATGGGCAAAGGGGAGGGAGGAGGGAGGTGTGGGAGGAGGAGGCAAAGAAGGGGAGCAGTTTAGTTAAGGAACTAGTAAGGAAGAACCATGGACATGAACTACAAGTGGGATTGACTTTGGGGGTGAGTGGGTTGGTGGAGAAGGGGACAGAGGGGAGGGAAAAGTGGATGGATGTAATACAACAACCATAAAATTAAATTAAAATTTAAAAAAGTAACAAAAAGAAAAGAAAGAATGGATGTCAAAGGAATGTCCTAGATTCATGAGCATTCATATCCCATAATGCTGTCTGGTGTTTCTGAGGGAGAAAGCTTATTTGCCCTTTTTATTCATTTCTTTAGAATGCTTTTATACTGGCATTTAATGCAAATTGTGTAATTGGCTTTTCACTCTTCTAAAATAAATCAGAATACTACCAAGCTAAAACACAAAAATAAAGAAATAGGCAAAGTAAATAGGTGATTCACCTATTTTTGAAAAAATATAAAAATATCCCCTCTCAGAGAACAGCAAATTCAAATGAGTTTGTTTTTTCAGCTGTTGAATTAAAAACATTCTAAATGTTCATCAATAAGACAAATTGTTAACTAAATTACATTCTGTCCACTTGAGGGAAATGAGACACATACACATGTAGTGAACTCCAAGACACATGACCAGATGAGGAAATCATGAAGACCTTAGCTAGTATACAGGCTATTGAAGGACCGAAGCTATTACCTGGTTCCTACTGGGACGGAGATTGCTCGGCCAGGCATAGGGCCTTTTACAATTTGTTTAAGGACACTAGTGTATTATCTGGATCTAGGGCATGAGGATCTGTTAATATTTTTAAGTGTCCTTGCCAAAATTGTGTGCCTTCTAGAAAGTGAAAATTATTTTGCTTTTGTTGTTTCTTTAGAAGGCTGGCTGTTCAGCATCAAATATAGATGTTTCTTTCTAAAACATATCCAAGAATTAGTCCGCTATCAGATTTACCACTCTGGGTAAAGATAGAGTGCTATATTAAGTTACCAATGCCAGGTAGGTGGCCCAATTGTAGATGTAATAATCTTAGATTTTAACTAACTAAACATGCTGGAGGCTGATTTCCCAAATGATTCTTCCAACAGTAAATGCATGAAATTGTCATCCATGCAGCTGACATTCCCAGGATGGAAGCTTGCATTCTGATGGGAACAGAGGCCTTGAGGCCCAGCCTCCTCTCCACTGTGGTGGGATGAATTCTGGGAAAGTCATCCCACCCCTGGGGCCTGGATATCCCCTCAAGTGAGGGGAATAAGAAAAGTCACCTCCTCTAAGAGATTATTGAGAATCAATAAAATACATTTGCAACAAATATAAAAAGACTTGGCCCAATGATATTTATTTCAACTTGTTTTGGTTCTCTTGACGTTTTCCACTTCCAATTTTAGAATGGAATGAAATTATTTTTAAATGTGCACTTATGAATTTGCAGGCCACTTTGAGCCTTTACATATTTAGCACTTTTTAAAGAAAAGAAAAAAAAAGAAACTCTAGTAACATGGAAAGTCAGAGCTCTGAATAGACACAAGACAGTCACATTTTCTGCATAAAGAGTACCAGACACCAACTTGAAAATAGCAAGCAACTTTATCTTCAAGCACGTTCAGTCCATTCACTTCCTGACTCATAGTCTCATCAACATGCAAATCTTCTGAAGACAAACTATGCTGCTCTTTGCCTGAGAGTCCTGGCAGATACTCGTGTCTGCCATCATGTGTCTCCATCATGTGTCTCCATGATGGTGTCTCCATCATGTCAAGAGCTGGGGAGCAAACAGTATCAGACACTCAGAAAAGCAGGCTGGTATTGGGCACCACACAAAGCAGGAGGGCACAGGGGCCCTCTTTTGTTTGGTTTTGGACCCAGAACATTGTCAACATACTAAGTCAGCCTTTATTATGTTTTGAAGCCAAGAAAACATAAAGTGGCATCTTCTTTGTTGATCAATTGAATTTTCATCTGATGAATCCTTCTCCTCTAAATCCACTCCAAATCAAACTAAGAAATTTCTGGCAGGGTCCCTAGAGTTTGAAATGTTGCTTACACAAACTAAGAGCTTTAAAGAATGCAGAAACATGCTACAGAGCCATGTTTTGGGGAGGAGAGGACAGAAAAAATATGCAAAATATCCTTACTTTGTGAAAAATTCTGTAGATGTAGACATACACTGAGTTCAGTCCACTTTTCTGTTGATGTTTGCTGAGCTCAGCAGGAGGTCATCTGGGGCAAGGCTAGGGAATGGGCTGGAGGTGAAGGCTGGATCTCTGACATCTCAGGGTGACATTTTGCTCTCTCAGCTAGCTGCTTGGGTTACTCACCTCACTTCTTCCTGCTCCCCTTCTTTTGTAGTGCAAGGGGTTCTCTTAAGCTGCCCTTGAACCTACATTTAAATTCACTCTTTCTGCCAAATGGAATCCACTTCTCCCAGCTAAGCTGCATTTTGTCACTTTATACCAACACTGAACCCATTTCCACTTAAAGGCCTGCCTGTTCTATTTATGATCTCCCAGAAACGTGTCCTCATTTAAAGGCTGACTTGCCTCCTCATTACATAGTTAATGGGAACCTCAGAGCCTCCTTCTGGTTTGTGGGCACCCAGCCACCTTGTGGCTCCCCAAGTCTGCTCCAGACCCTTGGAGCATGGTTCCAAGGCCTGATGTGAATCCTGACAAGTAGTGTGTTTCCTCGAGCTGTCTCCACCAGCATGAGCTTTCCCTGCTCAGGGCTTCAGCATGTCTGAACATTCCTAAAATCCTAGAGACCTCAAAATAGAGTAAGAAATGGGAATGTAAATTAATAGCAACAGCCTTTGCAGGGGCCACCAGCTTTGGATAAAGAAATGTCTTAGGATCAAAGATGGTGACAGAGTAGAGAGCAGTGCTGATGGTGTTCTCAAGTACCAGAGCAGCTAGAGGACAGGATAGGGAGCGTGAGACGTCTCCAGGTCCCTAAGAATTAGAGCAGTCAGCATCTGGACTCAGGGGAGCACAGCCCAGAGGTAGCAGAGACCTACAGGAGAGGAGGTGAGACAGTTCCAAACTGGCTGGCAGGCCGAGGTCAGCTCTGGGCAGTGGCGGCTCTACCCAGAGGGGCGTGTTTAACTGATGTCAGCTCCAGGCTTCCTGGCGACTACAAATCTGAACAGTGAAGTGTGGACAGTGAGGGCAAACGCTGGAGGGAATGAGGAATTGAACTCCTGTAGGGGAGGGACTGTGTGAGAGCCTCGCAACAGGGAGAGGAAGCTCCTCACTGGGACAAAGGCAGAGGAGAAGAGTCCTGCGGGCAACAGGAGTCGGGGAGCAGGGAAGTGCACCAGCCGGGGGGTGAAAGGGCCGAAAACGGGGAAACAGCAGCTTGAAGTCCCTGCGAGGAAGGAGGCCCAGCCCTGCGCACCCACACAGGCCCCCAGGCTCCCGTGGAAACTCCAAACTGTGAGCCGGGAACTTGTAGCTGGGGCAACTGACCTGCCCATTGCCAAGGACAAAGGCCGCACTGCAGACGCATTGGGAGGGGCTCATCACAGAGGTGGCAAAAAGGACTTCTCGGAGAGCTGGTCTGCTTGGAAGATTGGCTCTTGCCCCAGGGAGCTGGGCAGTGTTGGCAGACCCCAGGCAGTGTTGGCAGATCCTGGGTACTGTTGGCAGATGGGGGCTGCCTCCTCCAGGAGCTGCAGGGGCAGGGCCAGTCATCACAGGAACCAGCCATGTTGCAGGCTGCCCTTCAGGGGTGCCAGGTGCTCATCACAGGCAGGAACCTCCGCCAGGAGTTGGAGGGGACACCCTGCAGGCCCCAGAACACTGACAGCCCTAAAACCCAGCTAGGCTATTGAAGGCCCAGGCTACCTGGGGGCTGACACTCAGAATAAGCCCTGACTATGACAATCATAGGCCCTGCCACTCCAAGACCAGCTAGACTGCAGGGACCTGACCAGAAAAAGAGGCAGACTCAAGAAATGGATTGCTGCTAATCTCAAGCACCTGAGTTATACTGAGAGCTACATGAACTATTAATCCCTTTTCAAAAGTTACCTCTCACATACCTTTAATCCCCCCCTATCTCAATCCACCTAAATACCCAAGACTCTCCCCCTACTCTTGATTTAAAGTCTACTCACTCTCTGACTACAACCCATTCCCAGTCCTCAATCTAAGTATTCCTCCCCTCCCAAGCCACCTAAACCCTTTCTTCATTCTTTTCTTTATTCCTTTTTCTTTTTGTTTTTACTCCCTTTTTTTTTTCTTCCTGTTAAAGCCCACGGGTCCTGGCTCCACCTGGACCAATCAGGATCATTAAGGGTGAACAGCCACCTAAAACCCTTTTCCTTATCATATATATATATATATATATATATATATATATATATATATATATGTGTGTGTGTGTGTGTGTGTGTGTGTGTGTGTATGTAATTTTTTTTTCCTGCAAAAAACCCTCAGGTCCTGGCTCCATCTGTTCCAATCAGGGATTATTAAGGGTGAACAGCCATCTAAACCCTTTCTTATTATTATTATCATCTTTTTATTTCTTTTTTCTTTTCCTTTTTTTCCTGCTAAAAGCCGACAGCTCCAGAACACAATCAGAAAGCCCAAATAAAGGACACACCAAGAACAACAAGTGGAGAAAAGCTGGGAGACTGCAACATTGAACTCCACAAATCTCCTAACACAGAAGGGTGCTCAACTAAGGCAAGGAAGCAAAGCAGGTTGATCCAAGGAAAAAACAAACAAACAAACAAAAAAGCAAGCAACAGCAGACACCCAAAATGGGGAAAAAAGAATCAGTCCATCACCAAAAGGAAAGGAAGAATCCCCAGAAAGGCCACCAAATGAAACAGAGGCACGCAAAATATCAGATAAGGAATTCAAAAGAAAACTATAAATAACTCCAGGAGAACACCAGGGAAGTTATAAGGAACTTACTGAGAGCTACAACAGCATGAAAAAGGACATAGAAGCTATCAATAAGTGCCAGGAGGAAATGAAGAATACAATTTCTGAATTGAAGATTACAGTAGAAGGAATCAACATAGGCTAGAGGAAGCAGAGGACCGGATTAGCGAGTTGGAGGATAATGCAGACAAATACTCCAAGACAGCAGAAGAAAATAAAAAAAGGCTAAACAAGATTGAAGAGGGTTTAAGAGAGCTGCAGGACAACATGAAACGTAACAACATTCGTATCATAGGGATACCAGAAGGAGAAGAGAAACAAGGAATGGAAAACCTGTTCAAAAAAGTCAGGATAGAAAATTTCCCTAACATGATGAGTGAAAACATGAATCCAGTTCAGGAAGCACAGAGGGTCCCAATGAAGATCAACCCAAACAGACCAACAACAAGCACATTATTATTAAAATGGCTAATTTCAAAGACAAAGAGAGAATCCTAAAAGCATCAAGAGAGAAAAGACAAATAATGTATAAGGGGGCTCCAATAAGGCTATCAAATGATTATTCAACAGAAACAATTCAAGCCAGAAGGGAATGGTAAAAAGTATTTCAAGTAATGGTAAACGAAGGCCTGCAACCAAGAATACTCTACCCAGCAAGGCTCTCATTCAAGACAGAAGGAGAAATAAAGAGATTCCCAGACAAAAAAACGACTAAAAGAATACATCTCTACCAAACCAGCATTGCAAGAAATGCTAAAGGGTCTGCTTTAAAAATAAATAAATAAATAAAATGAAGAAACAGAGAAAGCCAAAGAGGAATACAGATTCAAAGGGAGAAAATGGCAATGAAGAAGTATCAATCAATAATAGCCTTAAATGTAAATGGATTAAATGCACGAATCAAAAGACATAGGGTAGCCAAATGGATAAGACAACATGATCCACATATATGCTGTCTTCAAGAGACCCACCTCAGAACAAAAGATTGACACAGATTGAGGGCTGGAAAAATACATATCAAGCAAATGGACATGAAAAAAAAAGCTGGAGTAGCAATACTGATTTCAGATAAAATAGATTTTACAATGAAGGACATAAAAAGGGACAAAGATGGACATTTCATAATACTTAAGGGAACAATCCATCAAGAAGAAATAACTCTGATAAACATATACACTCTGAAATATATAAGGAAAATCTTGGAAGACTTTAAGAAAGACATAGACAGCAACACGCTCATAGTAGGGGTTTTAATACCCCACTATCAACAATGGACAGATCTTCCAAACAAAAAATCCCCAAAGATGTTGTGGCACTGAACAACACTCTAGAGGAAATGGACCTAACTGATGTATACAGAGTCTTTTACCCCAAAGAAGCAAAATACACATTCTTTTCAAATGCACATGGATTATTCTCTAAGATAGACCACATGGTATGTCACAAGACAAGCCTCCACAAATACAGGAAAATGGAAATCATACAAAGTATCTTCTCAGATCACAATGGCTTGAAACCAGAAACCAATCTCAAGGGGAAAAACAAAACAAAAATTCTCTAATTCATGGAGACTGAATAACATGCTTTTAAGCAATGAATGGGTTAACAATGAGATCAAAGATGAAATCAAAAAGTTTCTAGAAACAAATGACAATGAACACACCACAGCCCAAAACCTATGGGATACAGCAAAGGCAGTTCTCAGGGGGAAATGTATAGCAATACAGGCCTTCCAAAAAAGGCCACAAGAAGTTTATAAAAACAACCTAACCACAAAGCTGCAAGAAGTAGAGGAGCAACAACAAACAAAGCCCAGAGAAAGTAGAAGGAAGGAAATCATCAAGATCAGAGCAGAACTTAATAACTCAGAGATTAAAACTACAATTCTAAGAATCAAAAGGTCCAGGAGCTGGTTCTTTGAAAAAATAAACAAAATTGACAAGCTCTTATCCAGACTCATCAAGAAAAAGAGAGAGAGGACCCAAATAGAATCAGAATTGACAGGGGAGAAATCACAATTGATACCTCAGAAATACAAAACATTGTAAGAAATAACTACAAACAACTCTATGACAAAAAATATGACAACCTGGATGAAATGGACACATTTCTGGAAAGGTATAATCTACCAAAACTCAACCCAGAAGAAGCAGAAAGCCTGAAGACGCCAATAACAACTAGTGAAATTAAAGAAGTAATCCAAAATCTCCCAAAGTACAAAAGCCCTGGACCAGATGGCTACACAGGTGAATTTTACCAAACATTTAAAGAAGAACTAACTCCTATCCTCCTCAAACAATACCAAAAAATACAGGAAGAGGGAAGACTCCCAAACTCTTTCTATGAGGCCAATATTATTCTAATCCCAAAACCAGGGCAAGATACAACTAAGAAAGAAAGCTACAGGCCAGTATCTCTGATGAACATAGATGCTAAAATTCTCAACAAAATATTGGCCAGTCGGATTCAGCAGTATATTACAAAGATAATACACCATGATCAAGTGGACTTCATTCCAGGGATGGAAGGATGGTACAGCATTCATAAATCAATCAATGTAATACACCCCATCAACAAATTGAAAGATAAAAACCATATGATCATATCAATAGATGCTGAAAAAGCATTTGATAAAGTGCAGCAACCATTTATGATAAAAACCCTCAGCAAAATGGGAATAGAGGGAGCATACCTCAACATCATAAAGGCCATCTAGGAGAAACCTGAAGCCAACATCATACTTAATGGACAAAAACTGAAAGCTTTCCCCCTAAGATCAGGAATGAGACAAGGCTGTCTACTTTCTCCACTACTATTCAACATTGTCTTGGAAGTTCTAGCTATAGCCATCAGAGAAGAAAAAGGAATCAAAGGTCTCCAAATTGGAAAGGAGGAAGTCAAACTGTCATTATTTGCAGATGATATGACAGGAAATAGTCTTTTTAAGTTAAATCAAGTAAGTTGAGGTCATACTGGATTAGGATGGGCCCTAAATCCAATATGACTGGTGTGTTTATATGAAAAGGAAAATTTGGACACAGAAACAGAAAGGTAATTGCCATGTCATGACAGTGGCAGAGATGAGAGTGATGCCAAATAACCCTAAAACTTATATGGAACCACGAGGGATTCCAAATAGCCACAGCACTCTTGAGAAAGAAGAATAAAGTTAGAGATATCATGTTATCTAATATCAAACTATACTACAAAGCAATAGTATTAAAAATTGCATGGTGCTAACATAAAAATAAGCATTTAGATCAATGGCACCAAATAGAGAGCTCAAAATAAATCATGCCTATATGATTAATTAATCTATGACAAAAAAGGCAAGAACATACAATGGGTGAAAGACAACCCATTCAACAAGTTGTGTTAGGAAAATTTGACAGATAATTGCAAAAAAATGAAACTAGACCACCTTTTTACACCTGTACAAGGATAAATTAGAAAAGGATTAAAGATTTGAAGGTAATACTTGAAACCATAAACTCTTAGAAGAAAACACAGGCATAAACTCTCTGACATTTTTCTTTGTAATATTTCTTCTGATGTATTTCCTCAAGTAAAGGAAACAAAAGTGAAAATAAATAAATGGTACTACATCAAACAAAAAAGCTTTTGCATGACAAAGGAAACAGTAAAAAAAAACAAATAGAACCTACTGACTGGAGCAAATATACATTCTATACTGGGTTAATATCCTAAACTTATAAAGAACTTATGCAACTCATCACCAAAAAATCCAATTAAAAAATAGGCAGAGACACTTCTCAACAAAAGGACATGTAGATGACCAATAAACATTTCAAAATATGCTCAATTTCAGAAATCATTAGACAAATGCAAATTAGAAATACAGTGAGGTCTCACCTGTCATAATAGCTGTCATCAACAATGAGTGTTGGTGAGGATGTGGAGAAAAGAGAACCCTCTTTCACTGCTGGTGAGATTGAAAATGGATGCATCATTATTTAAAACATCATAAACTACCGTAGGACCCAACAATATCTCTTCTGGGTATATATCTGAAGAAACCCGAAATGCTAAATTGAAAATATATATGCATCCTTATGTTCATTGCAGCATTATCTACAATAACCAATATGGGCAGCCTAAGTACTCATCTGTAGACAAGTGGATAAAAAAAGCTGTGGTACATATATACAATGGAATATTACTCAGCCATAAAAAGAAATGCAATCTTATCATGGGTATTATGGTAAGTGAAATAAGTCAGACAAAGTAAAATGCAATATGATTTCACTTATAGTTGGAATCTAAAAAAATAAACAAACAAAACAGAAACAAACTCATAGATATGGAAAACAAACTGACAGTTTCCAGATGGAAGGAGGTTGGGGGCCTATATTTAAAAGAGGAAAGGATTGATAAGTAAAATAGGTTATTACAAAATAGTCATGGGGGTTTAAGGTACAGCATAGGGGATGCAACCAGTAATATTGTAACAAAGGTGTATGGTGCCAGGTGGTACTAGGCTCACTGTGGAAATGGGTAACTTTATAATTATATAATCATCTTATCCCTGTGCTGTACATCTGCAACTAATATAAAATACTGAATGTCCACTGTAATTGAAAAATAAAATTGGCTCACATGTTCATGGGGCTGGCAAGCCTGAAATCTGTAGTGCAAGCTGGAAACTCAGGCAGAAGTTGACACTACTATTTTTTTTTTTAATTTTATTGTTGTTGTATTACATCCATCCCCTTTTTGCTCCCCTCTGTCCCCCTCCCCACCCACCCATTCCCCCCAAAGTCAATCCCACCTGTTGTCCATGTCCATGGATCCTTTATACAAGGTTCTTGTCTAAGCTGCTCCCCTTCTTTCCCTCTGCCTCCCCCCTCCCCCCAACCCATTTCCCCCTGACCACTGAAGGCCTATTCACTGTATTCATATACTTGGTTCTGTTTTGCTTGTTGTTAGTTTTGCTCATTATTGTCCCGTAATGGGTGAGATCATATGATACCTGTCCTTCACTGACTGGTTTATTTCACTAAGCATAATACTCTCCAGTTCCATTCATGTTGTTGCAAAGGGTACAAGTTCCTTCTTTCTTTCTGCCATATAGAATTCCATTGTGTAAATGTACCAAAGTTTTTTTGATCCAATCATCCACTGATGGGCACTTAGGCTGTTTCCAGCACCTGGCTATTGTAAATAGTGCCGCTATGAACATAGGTGTGCATAGGTTCTTATGAATTGGTGTTTCAGGATTCTTTGGGTATAGTCCAAGTAGTGGAATTGCTGGATCAAAAGGCAGTTCCATTTTTAGTTTTTTAAGGAAACCCCATACT
>PVIW01008865.1:0-56799 GCA_004026585.1 Noctilio leporinus
AGAGGGAGGGAGAGAGAGAGAGAGAGAGAGAGAGAGAGAGAGAGAGAGAGAGAGGGAGGAAGGGGGGCGGGCAGGCTGGGGATGCCAGTGGGAAACAGGGTGGAGCATGTAATACCAGAACCCAGGACCAGGACTGAATGGGGAGGAGGTAACTCATATGCACCCAGGTCACCAATTTTGGTTATATTCATAAAATATTTCTATGAAGAAAATGCAAGTTACCAATCTAAATGAACACATCTCTCCAAATTTAGATAGCTGAAGAGACTACCAAGTCAAACACTCACTTAATTCACTTGTGATCTCCCTAAGATTAGAGACCAACTCCCTTGTCAGAGGCTGCCAAAATCGTGACAGCGGAAAACAAAATCAAATCATGGCAGCTGAGCACAGTGGGCAAAGCAGAGCCTTGGAATTGAAATCCAAACTCCATCCAAACTCCTCTCTCAGCAACATGAAGACCAATGTGCAAACTTATACTTTGGACAAACTATAACGAATCTTTTCAGAAGGGCCCACACCTAATTCTTGTGTATCTGAAAAAGTTCTGTTGAACTGTCAGGGGTTTTTACTATTTGACACATGGGTGTGTTTCCAGAATATGTGGTCTTACCTGAAGCACATTCAATGTATGTTCTACACCCAACACTTTCTTGCAATGTGTACATGGCTGGTTGTTTACCACGCGCAGTGAGTCTACATGAAGTGGTCATGCTGCAACTCCACAGCACTCCAGAAGGCAGCCAAACTGATTCCAAGGCCAGAGACACACAAGCACATCAGAGGACAGAAAAAACAGAGCCGCCTCAGTCTTCAAAAATGAGTCTCGGGAAGAACATATAGAGAGGTGGAACAAAAACAGGTTTACAGTTGTTTTATGGAAAATAATACAATAATTAATGAGTAATAATAATACAAGAATAAACTCTGTTTCATGGGCTCGCCACTGTAAACCTACTCTTGCCCTCCCCTGTATACTACACTTCCACACCACACACTCCACACATGCTTCCTCTCCATCAGAGATCCCAGAGGACTTGAGGCTCCGAACTGTGAGGAGACTTGCCAAGTATGAGAGCTAATGTAAAGATGGGGAGCTTCAAATGTGGGTTGGACTCCAAACCTACATTCTTACACATGCTGTTCTGATAACAGAAGTAAACCTCCTTGTATTAGCTGGATTGGCAGCCAGCAAACTGACGGAAACTGGGATTATTTTCAGCTTTGTGACATGAAGCCAGCATCCCTCTTCCCACGGTCATAAAAATATGCTGATGGCTGCTTCTGTCAGCTTATTACAGCAGTCCTTAGCTTCAGGTGCTGTCTGAGCTGACAAGGGGCACTCTGTCAAGTGTGAGCATTCCCTGGGGAGTTGGGGTGTGGGGGCACTGTCACGGTCCAGTGCAGAGCTGCTCATAGGGGTTGTTGGCAGGCTGACAGGTTTGCTTTGATGACCTAGCCACCAGTAGGCTGCACACACACCCCATCCCCCGCCCCAACTACAAGTTATACTGAGAAACGTTATAAGAGCTAGAGATGTAAGTGGCTGTCCTCAAACTGATTAGTCTGCAATCTCTTCTCAACCTATATGTTACCGGAAAAGGTGCCTGGATTGTACCTCTTCACAAGCTTTCTGCACAGGGATTTTTCCAGTCCTGTTTATATATAAATAAAAATTATTGTAACAAAATCTCACTTTTTCAGGAAACTCTAAAAAATAAACAGAAGGAAAAAAATAATGAAGGACCAGTAATCTCACCAGCCAAAGGCAGTTACACTGCTTCATGCTTTATATATTCCAAGTATGCAATTTTTAATGAAATCATGTATTGCGTATGCCCTTTTCAGTTTAAAATGCTAAACATTTTTCTGTGAGATGACATACACTTGAACCAAATCTTCTGAGTATACCATAATTTAAATAGGCTTGTATTGTTTGTTTGCTTACATTTGGGATGTTTTCAGTTTTTCCCTATTATAACAATGTTGCAATGAACCTTTCTAATGATAAAGTTTAGGGGAAAAAACTGCTGAATTGCTAGGAAAGGAAAATATGCAAACTTGGAACACTTTGACAAGTTTGTTGAAGCCTACACCAGCTATGCCCCCTCGCAGCCTGAGAAGACCATGTTTTGCATACCACAGACATTATTAACACCACTAGGAAAAGATTAGGACCTCCCCAACACACACATACACACACACTAAAATTAGGTTCCTAAGTTCCTTCATTGACCTATTTCTTCCATTTCCTAGGTTCTTATGTTTTTCTAAAAAGTCAATGTTCACTTTTTTTAGTAGGCAATACCTACTCATGGTTTCAAATATTTTTTAAAGTACACAGTGAATACACTTTTCCCCACCTGTTTCTTTTCTGCCCTGTTCTGATTGCTTCTTCATAATTAGACATTTTGTTGAGAAGACCACATGGGTGTACGTCCCAACGCATCACATACGGCAGCTAATGCCATTTGTCTCCCTAGCAGGCGTGCTTAGTTTGGTGTCTTGGTTAAGGGGGAGTCAGCCAGACCCCTCATGGCAAAGGCACGCTATGCCCTTTGTAGTCTATAAACGATCCATGGGTTAGAATTTGGAGATCATGGGAATATCCTGTTCTTAGCCTTTTACCCAATGAATGGTTTTGGCAAGCATTGATGGTCCTTGCCCATATCAATTATTACACTAGGGACAGGAATGTGATCATGTTCCATTGGTATTCTTTCTGTATTTTTAGCTAGTATTTTTCAGTAAAGAAAATTTCATTACCCTGCCTCACACACACAACTTTTTGGTACTCCGGACACAGGCCTTTTAAAAAATTCAGTCTTTTACTAGATGTGTTATCATCACTCTTCTTGGTGCTCCAATTGTATCAAGTTTGACTGTAAGAATCCACTCAAGCTTGCTCCTGTATCCTGTATTGCTTTTTGGCATGAGGAGATGTTCCAGGCTTATCTATTCAAAGAATCCTTGTTCCTTCTAATGAGAATTGGAGTTTAGAGACCACAGTCTGGGTGCTAGATGCACTTGTCACTTCTGGGCTTGTCATTACTTTCAGACTCTTTCAGTGAACGCAGTTAGGAATTATGAGCCCATGCAGATACTTTCAATTTAAATCTAATACCACACTGCTAGATGCCATAAAGCTCTCTATTTTTCCCACAATGAGAACCCTGACTCCCAGTTACAGTCACACGTTGGTACTCCACATCTTCAGAACTCATCAAACCCTGTAGTCATCTCATTTTGATGGGAAGAAAATGTTTCAGCACTCAGCACTTGGTAAAACTTGTATGAGTCACGACGGTACCCTGTGAGAGAAAATGCCTCACTGTTCAGTACTCGTTGGTTTAGGCACTCATCCTAAGTTCTGGAACAAGGTAATGACAAGTACCAAAGTACCACTGTGTATCAATACAATTACTCATCTATTTTATTCTACACACACAAGGGTCTAGGAATTATAGCACCGTACCACACAGAGCAAACCTACACAGTAAAATACAAGATTTATCTGCAGCTTATGTTGTCCTTAAACTATGTCCTGAAAGGGTTTATAGTCAGCAGACTGTGTTCAAATTCTTGAACAAATTCTTCTCTAAGTGATTTGTTACCTTTTTAATATATATCTAGGTTTATCAATGTTTGTTTTGTCATTTTAAAATTTATTGGGAATGTAAAATATTTGCATGTTTAAAGTCAAAACTGTATTAAAAAGTCTACTTAGATATCTTACTCCCTATTGCTAGCCTTTCCTCTATACATACCTCCTACAGGTAACCATTTTCATTAGCTTCTAGTTTATGAGGTCTGTCCCAAAAGTATCAAGCCAATATCAATCTAATTAAAAGTTTGCATAACCAATACATTCAAGACAGACCTCGTATACATGTGTATGTTTTTATTTCTGCTGTATGTATCATATGCACTTTTGCACCTGGCTTTTTCCACTTAACAGTACAACTTAAAGTCCACAAAAGATAAAAAAGATCTATCGCATTCTTTAGTATGGCTGCAGAATTTTTCTACAGTGGTTTATTGAGCTAATCTCCTGTGCTGATTTACAGTAGTGTATTGAGCTAATCTCCTGTGGATAGGCATTTAGCTTGTGTCAACACTTTCTGGCATATTCATGAAGGTAAGTGAATAACCTTGGTGGAGTTTTATCTTTGGGGTAAATTCCTAGAAGGGGATTGTTAGGTCAGAGAAAAAGCACACAGTGTTGTGAGACAGCGTTAAATCCCTCCATGGGTTGGACCATTTGGCACTCCAACCAGCAACATCTGACAGCCTGGCTTCTCCACAGCCTCGATGACAGAACAGGAGATGAAGCTTTTGAATTTTGACAACTATGATAGGTAAGAAATGGTATCACAGGGTAGTTTCAATTTCTATTTCTCTTATAACAAGTGATGTTGATTGAGCATCTTTTATTTTGTCTCTTTTTCCATGGTCTGTTGACAGATTTTGCCCATTTTTCTCTTGAGTCCTCATTTTTTCTTAAGATATGCTGCGTGTGGGTGGGTGGGTGTGTGTGTTCTCCATTGTCCAGGTCTACTTTATTTACCTTCTCTTCCACTAGGGGAAATTGGAGTTGTTTCTTATGTTTTGCTATTAAAAACAATGCTGCAATGAATGATCTTATGGAAACATCACTTGTGTAGCTGTATCGTAAGTTAAATTTCAGGAGTGGATTTGCTTGTTATATGAAAAAGGTCCATGTGTTGGTAACATTAACGGGTGCTGCCGAATTACACTGCCTTCCCACGAGTTGCCCCATTTAGTGGCCCTCTCAGCAGTGTGAGTGCCTACTTCACACCAGCTGGTAAGCAGGATCGGTTATCACCTTTTGGATTTTTGTCCTAAAAGGTGGAACACAAGATTTCAGCAAAGCGTTCACTTACATTGAGCATTTTTTGGTATAGTTGAGAAATTTGGGGTTTTTTTCCCTACATGATGGTCTCTTACATTCTTGTAAGGTGTAGACCCCTTTTCCCAGATCTCCCTTCTTTCTAGACAAGTTGGTGATAGGGCTGTCGGACAGGAAGACAAGGGCAGGGATATCCCCTGTCTGACCAGGGCCTCTGTCTCTGGAGAACTGCAGCCCCAGGCGAAACCCTTCCTGAACACCCTACTCTTGGGTCCACTCTGAAGCATGCAGAGGATTTACTGGCTGTGCTCAAGCTTAGTCCCAAACCCCCACCACCGCTACCACCATGAGTACGATGGCATAGTCTCCCAGAATTCATGCCAGAGAGTCCTCAGTGAGCCTGACTCCAGGGTGGGGGCTTGCAACTTGGGGGACAATTTTATCCCTCTTCCCTCTGCTCACCCTGCCAGCTGCTTTCTTCCCCCTTGCCCAATTCACCCGGACACATCACTCTGCCCCCTTATTTCCGTACCCTCAGAGCCCTTGGACATGTGATTACCTCTGTGCTGATGTCAGGCTGCAGGGTTCCTCAATCCCCTTGTTCTCAGCCTCTTATTTCCGCACTGGAGGTGGAGGGGGTACCCAGGCCCTTGGCTCTCAGGAGGTGCTTTTTTTCCTTGCAGTTTGCTGCCTTTTGCCCTGCATTTCACCTAATGACTACTGGTCCCCAGCTGGCCGCCAGGAGCCATCGTTACTTATCCTGATGGTAAAGGGAATGCTTCTGGGCTCTCACAATAGCTTCCAGGGCCCTGCATTTTCCAGCAACGTTTGTTGCCACACTAGGGCAGAGAAGCAGCAATGGTGGATCCTTCTCCTGACTGGCAGGTGCAGCCACACACATAGGAATAGCAGCTAATCTTGTTTGAGAATTTACTGTGTTCTGATCACTTGACATCTATTTCCATGTAACCTTTGCAGCAACGGAACAACGTGACTGTTATTACCTACCACCTGCGCTTTTACAGTTGAGGAAGCGTCCCAAGTTCCTGCATCTATTAAGTATCACAGCAAGAAAGTAAGCAAGTAATTTGACTTCAGGGAATTTTATAACTTGGTATGGAGGACAGCAGAATTCCCCATTCTAATTATGTGTTTTTTTTTTCTTTCTGGAGCTTGTATCATCTGAATAGATCAGTCCAGGACCACCCCATGTGGCTGTGGAGATCCCAGCTTGGGCCGGAGTTGAGCAGAGGTAAGCTTTGCACAAGGCATTTAGAGGAAGTGGTGATTAATCATGGCCAGTGTTCAGTAAGCATTTACTATGTGCCTAGTACTGGGCTAAGCAATCATGCAGTTATCTCATGTATTCTCACAACGTTATGACAAAGGAGTGATTTCAACCCAATTTACATGTGAGAAGACTGAGGCTCAGAACGTGAACCAAGTTCTCCAAGGATAGCTGGATATCTCTAGAGAACCATGATTCAGACCTGGGTGGTCTGTCCCCAGACACCCATTCTCCTAACTATCTTGCTACACTGCCTTCCACAAGGCCGAAGAAACTCCATCAGACCTCAGGCAGCTTCCTCCAGGCAGATCCTTCCTTTGGGTATTAGAAGGAGTGGAGCCAGGATCAGTTGCTGTTTACGGCTGCTGATCTATTGGACTAGTGACTTTAATCATGCATATTTTGTCTTCAGCCTCTTGGCAGCCTGGACCAAAGTCATCTCCAAATATTGCAGAGAGCAAGGCTTCTTGCGTGGCAGGAACCCCCAGACGAATTTGGAAAGCACTGAGCCTCTGTCATGGCCTGTTGGGGCCTTGCGGGTATTGTACTCAGCAGCTGCCACTTCGGAGGCCTTTTCCACATGTGCCTATGGCCTCTTCTACCACTGTTCATATGCTTGGCCTCCCCACAGCAGGGGGACAGCCTCACTGCCCACACTGTGCCCAAGGGTAAGATAAATAGCCTAGCTCTGATATCTGGAGGCCCAATGTCGGGCTGCTGACCAAGCTTGGCTGATCTCTTTCCATACCAATACCTTGCAGTTTTTGTTAATTTTTTTCTTCATCAATCAGATTGTATTTCTCCATGCCACAGGGAGATACAAAATCTAGCTTTGTATTAGCTGAGGATGGGCCCACAAATTCTTCCATAAAGAAGTGGTCAGAGGACAGCCGTCATAAGGCAGTACCCAGGTAAGGGCCAGGTACATCTTGCAGCCCATCTGTGTTTCGAGTGGAGCAGGAAAAGGTCAGTGTTGTCTGGCATTTTCCTAAAGGTGGTGGGAAGCAGCCCATGAGAATGGGGGGATCTGAGGTGTGTTCTAGGTCCAGACTGGGGTCTCAAGGCTGTGCTGCTCTGAAAGCCACCCAAGCATCACAGCTGGTCACAGAGCATGACAAGGCCATGTCCAGATCTGCCCCATGACACCCTTCATTGTGCAAGGGTGGCCAGGGAAGGGAAAGCATTTTTTGTGCATCCTGTCCACAGCCCATCACAGTGACTCAAGTCCATGATAAAACCATTCTGAGTCATCAAGTGCATTTGCTTAAGGGGAAAGGGAAATGAACAACATAATCGTTCCAGAGTACACAGCACAGGGCCTTAATGAGAAAAATACTTCCCTGGAGAAGTACATCATATTCCTCCATCCAATGCTCGCAACACACATTCATTTTTTATAGGCTCCGAGAAGTCCTATAATCGGGAGCCCTATTTAATCTTTCAACCCGTTGTTTTCCAGACTTGCTGACCATGAGACCCTCCAACATTTTTTTCTATAATTCTTATTGATATCCAGAACTGGTGTTTGTGATTTCCTTTCTTTGAAAAACTTTGGAAATACTAAGAGTATATTTCTGAAAGATTCCATTTTAAAAGCACTTAATTGTTAAAAGTTCCTTGTACTTAAATTTTTACCTCCCAACTCACCAAGGGTTGAAGAACAAAAAAGTCATTCCTGGAAGGTTCTGGAGGGGTTTTTTCCCTTTACGTGTATTGTTGACACCGCTACCAATACCCCATTTCCCCTCTTTGCCCACTTCCACCCAACCCCACACCTCCTTCCTTCTGGCCATCACCACACTATTGTGTGTGTATGTGGGTTATGTATACTACATGTGTTTTGGCTAATCCCTTTACCTTCTTTTATCCAGTTCCCCGTCCTTCTGACAGCTGTCATTCTGTATCATGTGTCCATGCCTCTGTTTCTATTTTGTTTTTTAACTTATTTTGGTCATTCAAGTCCACATGTAAGTGAGATCATATGGTATTTGTCTTTCTCTGACTTGTTCATTGCAATTAGAATAATGCTCTCCAGGTCCATCCATGCTATCGCAGAAAGTAAGAGTTCCTTCTTATTTATGGTCACATAGTATTTCATTGTGTAAATGTACCACAGCTTTTTAAATTCACTACTGTGGAGCATTTTGGCTGTTTCTACATCTTGGCTAATTTAAATAACACTTCTATGAATATAGGGGTGCATATAATTCTTTCAAATTGGTGTTTCAGGGTTCTTAGGATATATTCCCAGAAATAGGATCACTGGGTCAAAAGGCAGTTCCATTTTGAATTTTTCTGAGGAAATACCAATGGCATACTTCACAGATCTAGAATATTCCAAAAATGTATATGGAACCAAAAAAAAAAGCACCCAAACAGCCTCAGCAATCTTGAGAAAGAAGAACAAAGTCGAAGAGATCATAATATCTAATATCAAAATATACTATAAGGCCATTGCAATCAAAACATCCTGGTACTGACATTAGAACAGACACACATATCAATGAATGGAACAGAACAGAGAACACAGAAATCAACCCACATCCGTATGGTCAATTAATATTTGACAAAGGACTCAAGAACATACAATGGAATAAAGGCAGTCTTTTCAATAGTGTTGAGAAAGTTGGACAAGTACATGCAAAAAAAAAAAAAGAAAGAAACTAGACCACCAACTTACACCATACACAAAAATAAACTCAGAATGAATT
Source organism: Noctilio leporinus (assembly GCA_004026585.1). Classification (NCBI taxonomy): domain Eukaryota; kingdom Metazoa; phylum Chordata; class Mammalia; order Chiroptera; family Noctilionidae; genus Noctilio; species Noctilio leporinus. The sequence goes on from PVIW01008865.1 coordinate 8,870, forward strand.
AAAGACTTAAATATAAGACACAAAACCATAAAAATCCTAGAAGAAAACATAGGCAATAAAATCTCAGACATCTCATGTAGCAATATCTTTGCTGGTATCGCTCCTAAGGTAAGGAAAATAAAGAAAAAAATAAACAAACAGGACTACATCAAACTAATAAAGCTTCTGCATAGCAAAAGAAACCATCAAGAAAAGGAAACCCATTGAACAGAAGAATATAGTCACCAATGATACATCTGATAATTCCCAAAATATATTAAGAACTTATAGAACACCAAAAAGATGAACAATCCAATTAAAATAATGAGCCAAGGATCTGAATAGACATTTCTCCAAAGAGGACATACAGATGGCCAACAGACATATAAAAAAATGCTCAATGTCACTCATCATCAGAGAAGTGCAAATTAAAACCACAATGAGATATCACCTCACATCTGTCTGTCAGAACAGCCGTCATCAACAAATCAACAAACAGCAAGTGCTGGTGTGGATGTGGGGAAAAGGGAACCCTGGTGCACTGCTGGTGGGAATGCAGACTGGGGCAGCCACTATGGAAAACAGTACAGTTCTGGTGGTTTTATTGCCTATTTACTTTTTGTCTTGGGTAAAAATGTCAAGTTCCTTGAGGATAACAATGAAGCTTTAACTTGCTTTGTGCCAACCCCACAGGCTGCTCAGCTCTGACCATGTAGTAGCTACTCAATAACCACTTGTTAGTCCCTTGATTGAAGACATTTGCTCAAGGCTGAAGAGCTAAGTAGCTGAGGCTAGAATCCAGTTCTTCCAACTTTCACCCAAAGGTTTGTTTTGCCAGCCTACCAAACTCTAAATTTAGGGACCTCTGGTCTCCTAAAGCTACTTTAAAAGCTTACCAAACTTTCCTTTCCTTGTTTTCTCCTGGTCTGTCACTCTTGACTCCCTTTCTCCTTAATATCATGGATGAAGCTGTGATGATGTGGGTGACCGGACAACCTACCAGAGGGATTTTTGTGGGCAGTCCACCTTCCTTCCCCAGGAAAGCATGCAACTTTGATCGCCTCTGCTTTGTCCTGTCTGTGGGTTTTACCCTGGCATTCCATCCTGGTGTCAGGTCTGAAGGAAGTGGGGCTGGAGGTATGTTGTTCCCAGGGGTGGCTTACAGATGATCCTCAATTTTTCAGAATAAATGTTTCACCAATCCCCAAAATTTAATTGATTATGTAATGGTTACCAGCAATGTAACTGGGGTATTCACAGCCATCAATAGGAAAGATGGTCCTTTGTCAATAAAATTACTATGTAGGCCAATGTAAGTAATTTCTTTTCCTGTACAAATGTATGCGGTTTCAGACATTTGTTCTTTTGTGTCTGCCTAACACTTGAACTGGCAGCTTGCTAGTAAGCAAGAGGGGGCATTGAGCAGAACTTGAATGCCTTGAAGGAAAGTTCTTTATTTAAATCCCCACGGGGCTGCATCTGTTTCAGGGTCTGTTCTCTAACCTTGGGAACCAAAAGAAAAGCATCTTTATTTTGAGTGTTTCTGTCTACTTCTGCCATGAATCAGCATTCTCGTGTTCTCTTTAACTCCAGGAGTCATTCAGCAGCATTATTTATGGAAAGAAAATTGATCGAATTTAATGAAATGGAATGAGACGGAGTCTTCATTGTTCTGAGTGCTTTCAGTTAGCAATAATTCATCAGAATGATATCTAATTTTGGTTAGGGACAATATGCCCCATTATGGAAGCCTAGGGTTATGAAAAATAACCCTAAGCCCCTAAGATGTTGAAATTTTGAGGGTCTGGAAGTTTGAGCCTAAAGTGGGCTTTATTAACTGTTTATGTGGAGGTTTGTTTGTACGTAGAGCTCACCCAAATCGTGAGCGCCAGTGTATCTGAACTGTGTCTTAGGAATTTAACTTATTGAGAACAGGGGCCAATTAGAAATTTCCCAGTTTAATGCTGCTTGAACACTTTTTGCCTGCATCCCTCCATTTACTGAGCCTGCCATGGGCAGAGCACATCCAACCTCATAGCCTTTCTACAGTCTGTTCCTTCGCTCCCAGATCTCTGTCCTCTCTCCTGGCCCCACCCTTTGCCAGGTTAACTTCCTCATCCTTTAGTCTCAGCCTGGCTCTATTCCTCAGGGAGACCTTCCTACGTGAATCCTGAGTGGATCACATTCTTCCTGCAATTTTACATAATGTACTTCTTTCATCATAGCACCTGTCACAACTGTAATTCAATAATAATTTGTCTCATTGCTTTAATGTCTGTTTCCCCTGCTTCATGAAAGCAAAGGCATGTCTCTGTTCTTTAATATATTCTCAGGGCCCTTGTGCAAGGCTTGGCACAGAATATGTACTCAAATATTGTTGACAGAAGGAAAGGAAGAGTTGGAAGCCCATTGTAAAAATTCTGGCTTTTCAGATTATAGCAGGCAGACCTCAAAAAGGGCCCTTAGTAACTGCTACTTCCTGGTATTGGTGCCCTCGTGTAACCTCCTCCCCTAGAGTGTGACCAGGGCCTAGCGACTCATTTCTAATGGGCAGGAAAAAAGAATGCAGCTTCCCTCTGGTGTGCCCTCTTTTGCTTTGCTGGCTCCTCTGATGAAAGAAAGCTGCCAGGCTTGGCCAGGGAGAGGCCCAGGCCATGTGCAAGGAACTGAGGGAGGCTTCTGGTCACCAACCAGTAAGGAACTGGATCCCAAAGCCCCAGAGCCACTGACAAACTGGATCCTGCCAACCACCATGTGAGTGAACTTTGAATTTTGAAATGGATCCTCCCTCAGGTGAGTCTTCAGATGACGCCCTAGGTGACACCTTGCTTGCAGCCTGTGAGAAGCAGTCACTAAGCTAAATTGTGCTCAGATTCCTGACCCATAGAAATAGTGAGATAATGCTTGTTGTTTAAAAACAAAGTTTTGAGGTAACTTATTATATAGTCACAGATAATACGGAGATGTTTTCTCTATTAGGTTATTGGACTTAATTCTGCCAGGTCTTATGCTAAATGCTTAATATGTACACTCTTTATTCTACATGCTAACTCTGTGATGTAGGTTCTCTTATCATCTCTAATTTACAGATGAGAAAAACAAGGCAAAGAAATTGAGTAACTTGTTCCAGGTCTTGGCAAAGCACTGGTAGTGTGACCCTGGGGCCTGTACTAAAGGTAGAATATAACCTGGGCTCTGGGCACCTTCCTCACCTGAAGACCAGGGCTCCTGACTCTATGAGCTTCCAGGACACAACGAAGTGGGATGTGACTGTCCAATACAATGATCTGGGCAGTGGCTCAGCATGGACTCTGTCTCTTTAAGGAGCTAGAGCAGGTGCTTTCAGAGAGATCCGGTGGCCGCTGCCTTGCTTAGCCATGCCCTCTTCATGCCCTGTGAATTAGCCTGCTTGGTGTGGAAGCCCACTCCTCTGCGCCCAAGAATAAAGCTCAATCAGAAACATTAAAAATGCTGGGTTTTGGAATAAAATGAACAGCATCCACTGTGATTACAGCTTGTTTTTTCAACTTCTGCAAGATGAAATTAAATTGAGTAATTGTTTGCACATTTAACCACATGACTCTGATCTGTCTGTGGCAGATTGTGGCTTTGTAAGCATTTAAACCAGCAATAAAGCCTAAAGCTTATGTTCTATTTTACCTCATTTATCTATAGACTTAAAAATGCAACAGAACAGAATGTAAGATGTTTTGGGGAAAAGGCTGTTGCATAAGGTCACATGGATTTAGACTATGAAGTCCTGAGGCCTTGCAACGGGAATGAATTTTGTGTGCACAATGGTTCTGAGCCCTGGCTACCAAAATACAGGGCAGGGCAAAAGCAGGTTTACTTTTGTAAGTACGTGAAACACAGGTTATTCTTATATTATTATTAATTATTGTATTATTTTCCATACGAACAACTGTAAACCTACTTTTGCCCCACCCTGTGTATACATGTTAAAGTTTGAGAAGCACTGATGCAAAGTTTCTAGTCTTGGAAAGGGAAGTATGCTATCTCAAAAAGAGGGCATGGAGAGGAGCTGGCTAAGGCAAGGCTCACAGCCCCCAAATTTCCTGTTTCCACGACCAGTAAGCCAGCATCAATCCAGGTGGAACTGAAGCTGTAGGAGAGGTGCAACCGCATTGTGCAGATCACAGCTGAACTGGCTTGTTCTGCTGCTGTTTCAATAAATGCTTGCTGAGTACCTACTGCTATGTGTGGGTAAACACATGCACAGAAGGAGAAGTGATTAACATACAGCTAAAAGGTGACAAGGCTGTCTTAGAACAGTGCCCAGCACACACCTAAGTCTCAATAAATATTAGCTGTTATTATTGCTAGAACAAAAATTACTGAGCTAGAGTCATCCACCAACAGATCAGGTAAATCAAATGCAAGGGCCCGAGACCCAGTCACTGGCCAGACTCAAAGTCTCCAGGAGATAAGACTGGCATCCAGAGCCCAGAAAGGGAATTTAAAATAATCACATCCAAGTCATATCAGGGGCATTCAGATGAAAGAATCACTGACCCTACTTTAAATGGAACTTAAATTAAATGACCCAATAAAATGTTTAAGAAATTAAATACTCTCTCAGGCCCCTAGTTAATCTGAACAGAAAAAAGAAACTTGCATTTAGCAAAGGCTCCAGTGCTAACCCACAAAAGCCAGGTTAGCAAGTTTAGAGGATTTTTTAATTAGAGTGTATTAGTAAGACTTCCTATTCACCAATGAACTATATACCATGTGGCCAGGCAGAGGTTTAGGCCACTTATATCAGGAATGTGCTGTTTTAGTGGGACTGATGTTACCTCACAAATTTGACCAAGACCCAAGTGTGGCACCAAATTCTATATGTTCAAAAAAAAAAACAGTATCAGGCAACAAGTTTCCAGATGTTAAAGAATAACTCTTATCTGTTTCTTCACAAAGAAATAGGGCTGATCCAAGCACTACTCCACATGGCCCTGCTCCCCAGTCCATGTAGGAAGAGGACTAGAGTGGGGACAAGGTGGTCATCAGCCTTTTGGAACATAGAAGGCTCTCACGGATGGGTAAGTCCCTCTCAAGTGCACTTTAAAATAGTATAGGATCAGGCTTAAATACTGAGGCCACTCCAAGAGGGGAATCTTTGTTTCTTCAAACAGAAATCTTCTCAGGTAATGGGCTTGGTAATCTGTCCTATGACTAACTGAACAGAGAAGAGAGAGTTCAGGAGGTCTGGCCAAATGGAGAGAAAGGGTAGCATTGGGAAAGCATCTTTCCCCACTGTTTAGCAGGGCAGTAATCTGAGAGTTCAAGTAACAAAAGGACATACATGGCAACATCTTGCCTGTGTCCCTCCAGGGGATTTACCTGGCAAGTGAGAGGACATTATTAGCATAAGGCTGAAAGACATACAGACATCTAGAAGAGAATGATTTTTGGGATATTATCAATGCCATTGGCCAACCACGTGCCTTCTCCTTTCAGGTACACAGGAGGATCACCCCAACTACCTCCAATGATGTAGAGCCTGGCCATGTTCCTTGCTTTGCTCAGAAACAATGGTGCCTCATTTAAGAAGATGCACTGACTTCCTCTGTTGTACAACCCTCCTCTTGCCACAGTGGTTGTGAGTATGTGGAGACGGAGCCTTCATCCACTTGCTGTTCTGGGGACAACACATATCAGAGTCCCTACCTACCCATGAGATATGTGTAACATGAGGGAGAAATAACCCTTCATTGTTTCAAGTCAAAAATATGGTTTCTGGAGTTGTTACCTCAGCATACCTTAGCCCATCCTTACTGATGAAAAGGGGATAGGAAGCAAGAAGTTAATATGGACTCAAAGCACCACTTCAAGAAGTTATGTGGTATCAGTCTCATGCCTGGCCTCCTGAGAGCCCATCTGACACCAACCCTGCAAGGAAGGGGGTTATATCATGTGATATAATTAGCACTATACCACTCCTCAAGCCACAAGTTTAGACCATGCAGGTGAAGAGGAAGAGAAAACTACAAACCTGATATGAAATGGAAATTTTAGATTCAACTGGACTTTGTTTTAAAGCTAAAAATGATGAAAAACTATGGAATCTGTCCAAAATGTTATTAAGGGAAAGCAGCAATTAAAAATAAACAAAATTGACTCATGTTTATTTCCCAAATTGAAACCTCAATAAGCTGGTTGCCCATACATATTTGGTAAACAGGGACATATGTTTTTGACTGGTCTCAGAAAGCTGCAGCTGTTCACATTTGCTCTTCTTATAACACACACACCTCTGAAATAATTCTCAAAAGACAATCAACATCACCCGAAGACAATCAGTTCTAATCAGCACTATCAACCACGGCATACTAATCCTATCATGTGGCCTTTCTCCTCCTTTTAGAGATTTAGTTGTTTTTCTCTACACAAAGAGGTTACACCTATGGGGGAAGAGAGATGGTTAGAATATATGAAAATACTGGGCCCAAAAGAAGTGGATTGAGCTCAGCTGCCACTACCAAGAGGGGTGCATACCGAACAGCCAAACTGTGGACCACGAGAGTGACAAAGAGGAGATGCATTAGCATGTAAAGATGCCCCATCTTCCCATTCTATGCCACCCGGTCCCTGCCCTCCAAAGAATAATTTTGTCTTTTCCCAGCCTAGAGGTCAAGAGGTAGGAAGGCACCTAAGAATCTAGAAGAAAGGAGGTCTTTAGCCAAAAGAAACTAAGTCAAACTGTGTAAGAAATGACTGGGAGACAGGGAAGAAAGAGAAGATGAGTTTCATGGACTGTCCTACAAAAATCTCCTGAGCAACATAGGGACCAAAACAATGAGAACAGAGCTTTTGAGAGCTTTAGTTATGGGTTATGAAATGGGTCTTCTCTAACATGCTTTGAAAGATAGACAGAAAAACTTGACTTCCTTTGGAAATTCTTTGGCTGCCTGACTGCATCTGTGAAGAGGACTTTAAACAAAGCCTTGGCTGTGTGGGCCCCAGGGATTTATCTGCAGGCACTTCTCTGCTCACATCTGCCTTCCTCTTGCCCTCTTCATCTGCTCTTCCCCACATGGCACAATTCAGAGCAGGTGTCTTTCCTGCAAGCTTCCCTGAACTCGCCAATGAGACCACATGATCCATCAGCATCCTATGCTCCCTGTGTTAACCTGCATTCACCTATTTATCCAAGAAGAACATCAGCTCCTTAGGGCCAAGATTTAGTCTAGAATTTCCACACCCTGGACCCAGCACCACACCTAGCACACAAGTATTCAGTACTAGTCTCTCTCAAACTCAAAAGTTTACTTGACCAAAATAATGGCAGAAATGGTGATTCTTACCTGCTCCTCTTGTCCACATGGCACAACCTGAGTTTTGCCAGTGCACCAATATTTCTGTCACCTCTGTAGCGGCTCAGCTACTCTGCAGGTCAGTTCAGTATGCTATGAAACATCTCGCATAAATACCAGCTTTGAGAAGAGCAGAGAATATGTAAAATTTAAAAACTGTTGAAGGAAAGTATCTAAAAGTTGTGGCAAAAGATTTGCTCCAAGTCTTGCTCAGCTCCAAGCCTAAAGAAGCACCACAGGGAAGGGCCCTCAGAGTTGGGATAGAGGGTCAGACGTGTGACAACACTGGTTTCTCCTCTTTCCTCTGCACCCTCTAAAGTGGGCCCAGTAACTCAGTGGGCCCAAGAAGTCAAGATTGAAAAGGAGAAAGATACACTTTCAGCTTAGCATCTCCCTGGAGTTCTGTCAGTATGAAACTAACCTTCAAAGTAGAAAGGAGCTTTCACACCAGACCAAAAAGAGGGCCTTATCTCCACACTCGTACACATGCCTAAGACATCCAACCTTCCCCAGGAGTGAGACCAGAAAGGGCCGAGACAGCAACCCATGCTGCCATTAGGGACAGGAATTGGTGGGGCTTCCGAAGGGTGCAGAATAAAGGAGAAAAAGAAACATGTCCTTGAAGAAGGGACGGGGACATGGTGGAAATGCTGAAGGGTGTTTCATGAGGCAGAGCACTTGGTATACCCTGCAATCCTGAACAAAGTCTTCTCGTCCATCGACAAAAGCGTAGAAACATCCAAATAGGTAAGAGATATTGCTCTCCCCATCTCCACTACTATATGAATTCAGCGTGGACGTGCAGACTAATCGAACCAGAAGGAAAGCCTTGATCAAATATCCCCTGGGAGGCTAAATGGGCTTGATCATGTTCTTATGGGCTGTTTCCCCTTCCCTCCCTAGAGAAACGTGTTCCAATTACACAGAGGGGGGAATGGCTTCCAGTACCTTCTCAAGTCTGTATTGGACACCCGACAGCCTCAGGGAGGCCAGAATGCATGAACCACCATGCTGAGTGGAGAAGCTCACAGTCCAGCTGTGCCTACAACAGACAAACCCAGGATCCAGTGAACCACAGGTTCCCCCATACAGAGCTGGGGGACACTGGCTGTCATCACTACAGAATTCAGAGGAGTTGTTGTGCAGAATATGAAAAAGAAGTGAGTTGTCAACAAGGACCATCTTGTTGGGAATAACGACTCCTACCCATGAGGTAATGGGGAACGTGATTCAAGATGGAGTAACTGACCCATTCATCTGCAGACTGTCGCTTCTTTGGGGAAGAGAAATATCTTTATGCTGCACTTTTCTACCTCTCAAGGAAACAAAATCAAACAGCCTCTCTGATTCACGGTGCAGCCAATTGCCTGGGACTGGCAAGTAAATACACATCTTTCACAACAATTCCCTGTAGCTGTTTGTCTTGGCAAAAATAACAAAAACTATATTATATCTGATTGGCTGCTATCATGCATCAGATTTCCTGAGGATGAAAACATTAATGTACATATTTAGTTGATTCTCTCTTCACTTGGCTCTAGAGAAGTCAAATGTCTAGAATAAGAGGCACTTGTGCCCTAGAATGAAGGCAGAGAGTTTAGTCTGTTTTGTTAACCCAGAACACTACCCACCACATTAATTTCTTAAGTGAATAACAAAAAGAATGGCTCATCATATGTCCTTCACTCAAGTTTCATTCACCTGGACTATACCTTGCACCCTCACCGCCCCCCCCCAAAAAAAGGCCCTGGCCAGTGTGGCTCAATTGGTTGGGTAGTGTGCCACAAAATGAAAGGTCACAGGTTCAATTCCCAGTCAGGGTGCCTGCCTGGGTTGCAGGTTCAATCCCCATTTGGGGCACATATGATGAGGCAACTGGTCGATGTTTATCTCTCTCTCTTCCTCCCTTCCCTTCACTCTAAAAGTAAATAAATTTTAAAAATGATAATCATAAAAGAAGCAACCATATCACTAGGGCAGCATTTCCTAATCTTGGCACTGGTGACATTTGAGGATGGGGAGGGGCCTGTCCTGGGCATTGTAAGGATGTTTAGCCACATCCCTGACCTCTATTCACTAGATACCAGTAGCCCCCCACCTCCACCTTCAATCCCAGCAACCAATATACCCTGGGGGTAAAATCCTTCTGTGGGTGGGAGCCACTGCTCTGTGCCAGCAGAGTGCTCCCAAGGCGCTGACTGACCCATAGAACTGCTGTGTTTTCTATCTTGTCCATGATGCTGAGACAGCAGACAAGGAAAACCCTTCTCCCTGTTTACTCAGGGGTATGCACACCAGACGGGCCCGTAGTGAGGGCAGTGGGAGGAAACATGGGGCCAGGAAAATCAGGCAGATGTCTTGAACACGAATGAAGACTGAGATGCGGGCCCAGGCCTTCTCTGTATTCGACAGGAGAAACCACTTTACCGCCGTGGTGTGGATGGAGCTGGTTTTTAATGATCTCCTCTCACCCTCCTCCACCACAAGGGCATTAAAGAATCTATACGTTGTTCAGTAGGGGGGGCGGTGGGGAGGCATCAGCAGCAATTGGACTTGAAATCTGGCTTGGAGCATCTGCTTCTGCTCATTATGAATGAGGCTGGGATTCATTAACATCCCCATAATGAGTTTGAAGGGCTTGTCAGAGGACAGGCTTTGCAAAGCATTCACAAGACCAGGTACAAATGTAAGAAAGGGCAGGGGCACCTGCTCCCCAGCTCAGAGTGAGTTGTGGGTTTCTCATACCCATTTTCCTGACAAAACTGAAAGGGATCAGAGAAACACTCCTCCCGGGTAGGACGCTTGCATGTGTCATCCTACCTGCATTGTGCCAGTAATTACACATTACTTGGCATGTCATATTTCTATCGTAGTCTCTTTACCGAAAGGAAAGAAAAAGAAGCCCTGACTGGTGTGACTCAGCAGACTGAGCACCAAGTGTCACTGGTTCAATTCCCAGCCAGGGCACATACTTGGTTTGCAAGCCAGGTCTCCAGCCAGGTCCCCAGCTAGAGGCAGGTGAAAGGCAGCCATACATTGATGTTTCTCTCCCTTTCTTCCTCCCTCCCTTCCCCTCTCTCTAAATGAATAAAATCTTAAAAAAAAAAAAAAAAAGAAAGAAAGAAAGAAAGAAATCTCTGAGAATGAATGCTGACAAGGCTGCATAAGACATGCATTCTATCACTCTGGGAGAGTCAGTACGAAGCAGTAACACACAGCAGTAGTCTTTAAAATGCACCTTCTAGTACATCATGTATTTCTACTTCTGAGACTATATTGTAAGGAAATAAATCTAACTGTAGAAAGTCTCATGTGCCCAAAACATTCATCATGTAATTATTTAGAACAAGGAAAAATGAAAAAACCAATTGTCTATTGTCAGATGTTTTAGTTTGGTATATTGTAGTATATACATCCTCTGGACTAATACACACCATTAAAATGTCACTTACAAAGAAAAGCATCATGCTATACTAAAACGTTTATTCTCTGTCATTAAATGAAAAGAGAGAGAAGGGATGGGGAAGAGAGAGAGAGAACATGCCAGATCACACCAGCAGCATGATGTCAACCATGGTTGCTTCCACAACCATGGAAGCATGGTTTGTGGAAACAAACAGGCCCCTGAAACACTGTTAACAGTGACTGCATATGGAAGGGAAGTCATTTGTTTCTCTTGTTCTCTATCTTCTGAATACTCTTTTGAACCATCTATTCCTTTAAATTGAGAAAAGAACAACTTAAAGTCAAAAGATTCTTTATAGGTAAATCCACAGCTAAAGCATAAATATTCCCTTTATCCTGATTCCCTCCCAGCTTCGTTGAGATGTAGCTGACATATAATATTGTGTCAGTTTAAACTGTACAATGTGAAAAATTAGTATATGTACACATGTATTGCAAAATGACTCCCAAGACAAAGTTGACACATCCTTCACATCACACGTAATTACCACATGGTTGTTGTTGCTGTTGTTACTGTTATGGTGAGAACATTTAAGATTTTGTTTCTTAGCAACTTTCAAGTATACAATGCACATTAACCAGCATCAACACACCATACATTAGATACCCTTTATCAAAATATCCTCATTCTACCTGCCACTCACCCCACCTACACACACACACACACACACACTGGCAAATACCAACCCACTCTGTTTCTATGAATTCAGCTTTAATATTCAGATTATGCAGTATCTGTCTTTCTTTGACTTTTAGCATCAGGCCCTTGAGGTCCATCCATATTGCTGCAAATGGCAGGATTTCCTACTTGTTATGACTGAATAATATTCCATTGTTTGTGTGTGTACATTTTCTTCATCCATTCATCTAAGAACATTTAAGTTGTTTCCACGTCTTGGCTATTGTAAATAATGCTGCAGTAAATGAGAGGTATAGATATCTTTTTAAGATAGGATCATTTCCTTAGGATCACTAGATCTTATAGTTTGATGATTTTTTTTTTTCAGAATCTTCGCACTGTTTTCCATAGTGCCTGTACCAATTTACATTCCCTGCAGCAGTGCACAAGCATTCCTTTTTTTCCACATCCTCACCAGCATTTACCTTTTTTTATCTCGTCTTTTTGGCGGTAGCCATTCTAACAAGTAGGAGGTGATATCTCATTGTTGTTTTGATTTGCATTTCCCTGATTAGTGATGTTGAAAATCATTCCAAGTACCTGTTGGCCATTTATATACCTTTCTTGAAAAAAAAGTCTATTCAGGTCCTTTGTCTATTTTTAAATCAAATTACCTGGTTTCTGCCATTAAGTTGTATGAGTTCTTTATATAATCTAGATAATAACCCCTTATCAGATATTTGGTTTGCCAATATTTTCTCCCATTCTGTGGATTGCCTCTGTTTTGTTTCTTTTGCTGTGCAAAAGCTTTTTAGTTTGATATAGTCCCACTTGTCTGTTTTTGTTTTTGTTGCTTATACTGTTGGTATTGTATCTTTAAAAAAATATTGCCAAGACCAACGTGAAGGAGTTTTTTCCTAATGTTTTCTTCAAGGAGTTTAATAGTTTCAGGTCTTACATTTAAGTACTTAATCCATTTCAAATTTATTTTGTGATTGGTATAAGAGGTTCAATTTCATCCTTTTGGATGTGACAATCCAGTTTTCCCAACACCACTTACTTGAAGAAACTACCCTTTCCCCATTAAATTACCCTAGTATATTTTTTGTCTGTAGAACTTGCAACCAACTGCTGTATCTTCATCTCTACATTGTTTTTCTCCCCCAACTAGAACATAGACTCCATAAGAGTAGGCAAGTTGCCTGATATGTAATAGATGCTTAATACATTTTGTTGAATTGAGCGTACAAGGTAGGCTGCAGGAAAGTAAAACAATAACACTGTGCTAGTGAAGTCTCATACACAAGAGGTAAGAGAATAGCTTGAGAAAATGGTTTATCAAGTCTCTGAAAGCTGAACATTTACCTATTTTATAACCAATGGATTCTACACCAAGGTTTGTACTGGAAAAAATGCATACACACATGCCCAAGAAAGTACTATTACACGATAGTCAACACCTGGAGACTACCCAAACATCCTTCCACAATAAAACAGGTAAATACACTGTGGAATATGCACAGAACAATGAGAATGAACAAACTATAGCCACACACAAACTGCACTACAAATTTGATATTGAGCAAAAGTAGCTAGGCACCCCCCAAAAAAAATCCTTGTCCATTATAAAAGTATAAAAGCAGGAAGAAGTAGTCTATAATGTTGTAAGTCAGAGGAGTTCCTACGTGGGAGGAGGACAGGTGATGAGACTGCAAGGGGCACACGACAGACTTCTCAAATGCTGATAATAGTCTCTCTCTTGAACTAGCTGTACTGGTGTGTTCACTTTATTTGTGAAAGGGTACAAGTGGTCTATTTATGATTGGTACCCTTTGTCCTATATATGTTCTACTTTAATGAAATGTCCTCCCTTCCAATCCAGGGCTGCTAAAGACAGGGAGTCTTCTCTGTGAGTCCCTCTGCACTCACCAAAGACTAAACTGCCCACATTTGGCATTCATATTTACCAAGCTCCATTTTGTCTAAACACTCCACCTCCCTTATGAGGCCCAGAACCCTTCTGTTGGCAATGCCCAGATCCCTAAACCCAGACATAGTAACAGAGGTCACCTATGTATGTCAGTGATAGTTGACACAAGCTCAAGTGGCCTGACCACCAGACAGACTCAGAGACGAAGGCTCTGCTACTTTCCCACAGGGACACACTCAGATCCCAGTGCCTCTGGATGTCCAGCTTATGAGGACAGCTCTGGTTCCTTATCCTTTGCAGAGTAACCCCCAGTAGGTCCCTGACCCAACAAATGCCCCCTTTTTCTTTGCTCTGTCTCAGGCAACAAGTCTGTAGATTCCAGAGGACAGGAGCCAGGCTCGTTTTGCTCCTTGCTGCCTCCTAAGTAGCCAGCAGAGTGCCTGGGATAGGTCTAGGTCCAGGATGACCATGGAAACAAAGAAAAAATATTTTTTTAAATATATACAGAGGTCCTTCTGAGGTAGGAAAAAAATTTAAACCATTAAACCTATCATATAAAAATTACACAATTTATCTAAACCCAGCAAAATTTAAAAACTACCTTATTTTATCTTTACCATGGATGGCATTTTTATTCTCATTCACTGAAAGTTACATAAGCCTCATTCAAGGTGACTGGTCAAATGTTACAGACCAGGTCTGACTGGCTCAGACAGGAAGTGATGTCTTGGCCAAATAAAAGTGCAAGACACCAACCAAGCCAACAGAAGTCACAAAGGAATTAGCCTGTCCAGTGAGCATACAAAGACCCAGAAACTACCCAACTGTCCCTTAGCAATGGAACTACGGAAAGACCCCCAAGTCTGCTACATACACTTAACTGTTTTCTCTCTCCCTCTTATAATGATTTTATCCACTTTAGGTACCCTTCATTAGAGGAAATTCAGCAATGTGGGGGTAAAGCAAAGTTTGAAAGTCTGTTCAGTGGGCAATGGAATGGCTTTAGAATGAGAAATACTTCCATGTCTGGTTAAGCCTCATAAATTTTCTAAACGTTGACAAGACTTTGTTTTTGGTACCATCTGATCTTTCCAAAACTGTCTTCCCTACCAAGCAAAAGGATTTAATATGCCTGAAAGGGACTCACAGGTCCTGTCACTGAGCAACCACATCCCTCAGACCTTCTTGGTGTCTCTTCACCCAGGAGACATGTCCTCTGAGAGTAAACACTCCACATCACACCCACCACTCCTCACCCATTACAGGTTCTCAGCACCACTTCCACTTCAACATTCATCTCTCCACAAACTAAAGCTGGCATCAGAGCTGACTGCCTTCCATTCACCTGTGCACAAAACATATGAATTCTGCTAGAGAAGGCGTAGAGTCAGACCAGAGGGGGCAGGGTTCAGGACCCTCCAGAGAGAGGATTTGTTGAGACGATCCCCTAGGACTTTGCCATGTGAAAGGTCCCACGTCAGTTCCACTGTGCTCCTGTGAATGAACATCAAGAGTCCAATGCTCTTGTACTCCAGGAGCACCTTATGGGAAGGGCTCCTGCCGCAGCCTCTGCAGACACACACACTGGACACAAGACCTTCCTTTCCATTCACATCAATGGCAGCCCTGCTGACAGAGAGGGAAACAAGGTACACATGATAGTTTACTGCAACACAAAAATGCTCATTTTGTCTAAAATTGTATTGTTCATTGGAGCTAATGGTGGTGGCTATTTGAGATGAATAATAATTCTCCAGGGCTTTTCTGGAAATACACTCTGAGAACTGCCTGCATCAGAATCATCTGGACACCTCATTGAAGAGGCAGGTTCCCAAGGGCCACCCTGGACCTATTAGGAACTATGTTCTAGGTTAGAAGACTGAAATCCACATTTTAAACAAGCCCCAGCAGTGACTTTTCATGATCATAAAGATGTCAGTCAGGGAACCATGGATCTAGCGCTTTGCTCTGGGCATCTTCCCTTTTTGCCTTGGCCGTGGCTGGTCATCTCAAAGTGGACTGGCCCTTTGTAGAACTGAGTGAAAGTCAGTTCATGTCCACAGTGGCACCAAAGGATAAAGCAGAAATAGAGAAGAGGAGGCTTGTACCCTGGGCACATCTGTCTCCTCCATGTGACACCTGTGGGAAGACTGCCGGGGACACCACAATGAGCTCTGCTCCCCAGCTCCCATCAAGGCACCGACAGACTTTGAATAAACACCTGCTCACCCTCCACATTATGCTGGGGAAACTGACGGTGACTTCTGCAGTGACATGTCGAAGAACATTCAGGAAGAGTTTGCCAATTATTACAAATAGTTATCTAACATGTCCTTCTTTCCTCCCTCCCCATGGCATGAAAGAAAAGTCCATTTTAAAGGATCAAGAGAGAGAGTCACCTGAGGGACAATTTGAAAAAAAAAAACATAAGAAAAGCAACCCAATCAAGTTAATTTGGACATTGGTGTTATTCCTCCACGAGATTCTCCAATAATTCACTTGTCTGTGAACACACCTTTTTCTGTCAGTCACGCTGGGAGGACTCAGACCCAGGGGGTATGAAATGACACACACTATTCAGCACCCTGACGCAACACTGCAGAGACTGCATGGGTATCTTCTCTCCCCCATGACCCTTGAGGATAGAACTGTTGCATTTCATTTTTAGCCTTTGAGCCTAACACTCAGTTGGTTCTCAGCAACTGTAGCAGGGGAGGGGGACAGGGAGGAGGGCAAGGAGCAGCCCGTATAGGCCAGTTTTGTTTTGAAAGAGAAACTTCACAAACCATCACTCTGTCATCCAAAAACAAAGCTATTGTACCCTTATTTCTAAATAGCACTGAGAAGTGTAGGAGCTCTACAGCCCAGGACACTTGACCACAGGGAGAAGGAGAACTCATGGGCCCCATCACTAGAGGGATAGGAAGAGTGTTTTGAAAGAGGAAGGTGGGGTGAAGGCTATTTATACAACAGAAAAGGCTGCAGAAGACAGCCCAGAGGCACACGGGGGACAGAGACAGAAGAACAGGCCATCCCTCCAAGTACTCAGCCCATCTGCACACCTCACTTGTCACAGGTGATTCATTCCCCTGCCCCCAAAACATGAGTTAAATTGGAAATGTGTATAGTGTGCTTTTTGAATGGCCTGAGAAAGAACTTGCTGCTTAAGAGAACCCTAGTACAGGCACATCTGATTAAAACATATCAAGGTCTTCCTGACTTCGAGACCTCCGGACCTGCACGTCCCACTCACTGCCTGGGACACAAGCACCTCCTCTCCACACCTGGCCGCTCCTGTCTCCAGCGGGTCCCAGTGCCAATGCCTTCCCCAGGGAGGCAAAATAACTCATCAACCCCTTCCCCTTTCCGCTACACATTTTCTGCTTATCTGGACGTCTACCTGAAGCACTTCTCTCAACTGTAGCTAAATGATTATATGTGACTGTTTACCTGTCTGCCATGGTAGACTGTAAACCCCAGAGGGTATAAACTGTGTCTGTCTTCTTCATCCAGCACCTAACAAAAAGGCCTGGCACGAAGCAGCATTTGGAGAACATTTTTGCACCATGCCCTGCGTTGACTATTTGTTATTGTTTGGGTTTTCCCAAGCTATGGCTAACCTGCCCCCGCTGTAGGTCCTCTGATGGCATGTAATGAAGTGGAACTGACGAACTGTATCTGTAATAGAAGGAACCAAGGCCTGACCAATCCTGCTAGTGCTTTCCTATTGATTCTAAAGCTAAGAAGAAGCATTTGTTAGAGGCTGCAGGAGTTCCACGGCAGACAGTGATGCAGAACCCCACCTCCCCCAAAGCCAGCCTGGGACCTAGCTACAGAATAAAATTAAGTTTTTATTGTTTAGGATGGGCTAAAGGCAACTGGATCAGAGTTTAACGTTAAAAGTGAAACAAATTAGGGCTTAGCTGGCATAACAGGGCTCCCCAGGGAGCTCTTCACACAACTAGGGTTTTCAGACACAGCTGGCCACCCACCTCCTCTCAGATACATCAGGATGAGTGAGGCCAGTTTCAGGAGACGTCCAGTGATAATCTGCAATAGGAAGGAAGGACTCCATGCCAGGAGCTGCAACTGGAAAGTAACCAAGACTGGACCACGTGGAACCTCACACAGCCTTCCAGACTGGCAAGGAATTGAGTGAGAATAGGCTCACGGTAATGGAACAAACTTCTCCAACGTTTCTCTGAGATGTAAGACAGACAGCAGCCTCTATAGCTGTGTGCCAGCAACTCACTCCTGCTCGCAGGGCCGAAGGAAAGCAACCCTCACAAAGCAAATCAGAACAGCAGGCACACCAGCCA
Source organism: Noctilio leporinus (assembly GCA_004026585.1). Lineage (NCBI taxonomy): Eukaryota > Metazoa > Chordata > Mammalia > Chiroptera > Noctilionidae > Noctilio > Noctilio leporinus. Next base: position 26,513 of record PVIW01008865.1, read on the forward strand.
CGGGAAGATCATGAGCATCTGCTTTGTGCCCTGAGCTCACTCAGACCTCTTCAAAATGCCACAAAATAGGGAGAATCCAGTTTTACAAATGAGGATTTGCTCCAGTCAAGACCCAAGATTAAACTTGTTAAGACTGGAATATGAGTTCAGGTCAAGAATGGGCTCCTCACCATGACATGGCTCAGCCTCAAGATCTTTGAGTGTGTTTAGTTTGAAATATATGAATTGAAATGAATAAGAAATAACTTATTATAAAATATTCAATTACTAACACTACTATGTCTACTCAAGCAAGATGAAACAGTTCAGCTAATAACTGGGTCCCACCCCAGCAGGTGAATCTCATGGGTCCAATGATCTATTTGGGACCACTTCGTACTTTTGAAAATAAGCTCATCAGTGTATAGGGAGGACTTATCCTCCCACAATCCAGTTCAACTGAAGCCCTGAGGGGCAGGGTCTCAGGAGGACCAGGAGAACCCAGGGAACTGAGCCTGGGAAAGTCAACTGGGACAAGAAGCTCTGCCATCCTCGCCAGGAGAGAACGAGCTTTCCTCTAGCAAGGGCAAATGGACGGTAAGGACGGAGGACACAAAAATGGTCTTACATGACCTATCAACTTTCCAAGTGTCCCTTTACAATGGTTCCTAGGAAAGAATTATTTCTATCAGTGGTCATCTCATACAGGGGATTTAAGAGAGTGGGTTCATTAAAGAGAGTCAGGATCACAAACTCATTTAAGTCTCCTTGAACCTGTTTAATCAAAATGATTTTCTGCTATTCTCTATTACAAGCCAAGTTTCTGTGGTGACAGATTAATGACTGATCCGCTAAGCCCTACCACCTCTCTTTTGTCACCAACCCCACCGACTGAGCCAGCCACCATTCCATCAATAAGCCCCACTTGCCCTTGAAACTCATTATAGCTGAGCTGTTAAGATCAAATGAGCAGATCAGACGCTCCCTGACACCCCAGTTCTGCCACAGAGACCACCAAATCCCACAGAGTGTGTGGGGGAAAGAATGCGCTTGCCCTTGGGGTCTCATTAGAGTTGCAAACTCAGGCCACTCCGGAATAAGACAAATGCCAAAGCAGTACTTCTGATTCTTTGGGCCTGCTACAGGTAATTATCCTGGAGTTAAATGTCAGGGCTAGTTTCCTATGTGCAAAAGAAAGGAAATGGCATGTTTGGTGTAAGCAACATCATTGTAATTAGATCAGAAGCCCATTATTAGCGGAAGGTAAGCCCTGATGTGGCCTCGACAGTAACCTGCATCCACCTGGCTTCCCATTCTCCTTCGTCTCAACCTCAGGTTCCTCGCTGATGACTCCTCCATGTAAGGCAGGAAAGACTTGCAATGTGTTATTGGTGGAGGCTTGAACCCAGAATCTACTCCACTCCTGATTGGCTGCTGTGCATAGTAAGAGTCTGGAATCAGACTGCCTGGGTCTAGTCCAGGATCCTCTGTTCTATTAACTTTGGGCAAGAGACTCAGCCTCCCAGTAAATCAGAGATAATAATAGTACTATTTGTCTATGGTTGTTATGATTTAAATGAGCTAATATATGTAAAGTACCTTGAAAAATGTCCTGCATACTAAGTGCTTCATTCAAGTTAGGTTTTCTCTATTTCTGCCATGTTAAACTTTTTAATTACAATCAGCATGTATTACCTTTATAAGAAAAGCTTATTTAAAAAGAGATAACATAAGAAATGTGTGACAACATAAGAGAAAGGTTTTCATCTAGTAGACGAGTGGTTACCTGAGTAAAGAAATCACATTATTTACCTTGGAGCCAACCACTCTAGCATATGGTAGACAGTCCAATATTTGTTGGGATGAATGGATACACAAATGAATGTAAGGATAAACAGAGGAAAATTTCCTTTCAGGAATGGTTATGGAAATCCAAATAAGACTCAAAGAAAAAAAAAAAAAAAAACTGGGACAAGGGCTATGGCTTCTTGACCCCTCAACCTCAAACCACAGAGAAGTTATGTGCATACTTGACAGGCAGCAGGCACACAGCACACATCTGGTCATCATTTCTATTTCGAAGTTAGCCCTGTAACAACACCACTGGGTCTCACCAGCTCTCTAAAGAGAACCCTCAGTTTTCAGTTTCACAAGTCAAAAAACTACTTCCAAATATCTCTCCTCTGAGTGCAAAAATGGGATGAGTCATGGGAAAGGAGACAAGTTCTCTTTCAGAACGACATTCAAAACCTGACAAGCAGTGTAACAATAATCTCAGGTCAGTATTTCAGTCATCAGTGGCTTCAACAAAACAACTAAAATAATAGCAGAGAAGCTGAGTTTTGTCACCTTCAAGCAAGGCCTGGCTCAGTGAAAACTGTCAGACTGGATAAGCTACTGCACTGGCTGGGCTTTGTCCCTTGTCACTGAACAGCCGGTTTCTATAGGAAGCAACCTTTTACTCCTTGAGGCTTTGTGGTTATTCCAAGTAAATGACCCAAATGAAGACACTTGGACTTGGCCTAAAAGATTACCTAGTATGAGTTTCACAACACTTTAAAGAGGTTAATGGCATTAAATTATATCTGATTAATGGCTAGTATCAGAGGACCCTATGATGCATATAAAATGTTGATGAAGATATTTGAGATTTTTAAAGACACTTTGAAATGTTCTTAATGTTACTATGAATTAAACTATCATTTTAAAAGAATCTATGTTGCAGGCCCTGGCTGGTGGCACAATGGCTAAAGTGCCAGCCTGAGAACCCAAAGGTTGCTGGTTTGATTCTCCAACCAGGGCACATAACCAGGTTGCAGGCCAGGTCTCCAGCCAGGTCCGTGGCTGGAGGCATGTGAAAAGCAACCATACATTGATGTCTCTCTCCCTCTCTGCCTCTCTCCCTGCATTTCTCTCTGAAGATAGTAGGTAAAATCTTTAAAATAAATAAAAATGAATCTATGTTGCTTAAAATATTAGTTTCACACTTCGAATTATCCCAGGCCAAAAAGAAGAAAAAGAAGCACATTTGAACAGAGAAGTTACTCTCTCTTTTTTTTTTTTTTTTTTTTTTTTACACTTCGGACATTTTTACAATATTTAACACAGTATTTCCTAAACATCCTAAGAATTACCTAGAACGTCTGTTTAAAATACGGATTTCCAACATGGTCCCAGAAACATGGAATCAGAATCTCCAGGGAAAGAAGCTGGTGCTGTAGCTGAACAAGCACCCCAGGTGAGCTTCATGATAGGTCCAGTTTTTTTAATTTACAGGTAAATGGGGAATGAGAACCACGTCATGCGTAGGCACACTGAGACTAGAAAACCTTGAAGAGGCACAAAAGCACTCTAAGCCCTTCCACGTTCTCAGGCCACAGTTGCTCTCAATCCAACCCGGCTGCCACAAGAAGCCCTTCTCTACACCTGGCTCAGTCCTCCCACCTCTAGCCGAGTTAAGAATCGGCCAGTTCCTCAATTCTATTGAAAATGGAATGATAAAAGAAACAAACCAAAAAAATGATTTCTACTCTGTGAGTCCATGAATGGAAGCTCCTTTGGGGCATCTCTTGGGCAACTGAGGCCTCTTTTTCAGCCACAGGCAAGGGTAGGCAGTGTGAGCTCCTCTGAGCTGAACAGAGGGACTGAAGGTGGTTAACAGGGCAGGGATCCTCTGAGGGTGGGAGGAGCAAGAAGAGTATCTGCTGCAAAATTAAGACCCCCAAATAATTGTGGAGGTTACTGAAAGTGTTTGAAAGCCCCCCTTTCAAAGAGAAGCAGTCCCAGTCAACTAGAGGAAGTAGGAAAAAAACAGAAAGGAGGAGAGGGAAGTAAGCCTCCATCAAGGCTATGGGCACACCTGTTCCTCCCCTAGCGTGGAACCTGGAGAGGTGCACTTTGATAAGTACAAGAAACTAACTGGATTCAATGGAATCCTCACACTCTCCCCCTGCAAGGGATGGGACACCCCAAATGGGGCTCAGAAGAACCCAGTGAAAGAGGGTGACTCCCACACATCACCCACCTCCAAGAGCCCTGTGCCTGTCAGCAAGAAGTAAGGCTCGGGGTGCAGGTCTCTCCCAAAAGCAAGCATTCCCAATGTTAAATATTCTAAAGCTTCTTTCCTCTTCTAGAAGCACAGGGCCCAGCCCCCTGGGGCAGCCTGTGGAAGGGCAGCAGCAGCTCCCACAGCACCCAGGGGTGCCGCCCACCCCTGCAGCCTCTGGGGGCACAGCTGGGGAGCAGCCGCCACCTGGGAGCAGAAGCAGGCGGAGATGCGCCTCGGGGCGCCCAGGAAAAACGTCCTCCCCTCTAGGGCTGCCCCAGAGGTGCAGCTCTCGCCCCCAGGCTCCGCTTCAAGGCAGGGGACCAACTTGATGAACTCCCATTTCCTTCCCCTAAAGATGCCAAAGGTCAAACCTACCACACTCCTTCCCCTCCCCCCCACTTATCAGGCCCAAGCCGAGTCCCTCCAAACACCTGCAGCACCCGGCTCTTCCACAAATGCGCCGAGTTCACCCCCAGCCTGAGCTCCGCAGCTGAGAATCTTCTGGCGCACCCTAGAGATGGTCCAAACCACTGCTGCCCTGGGAGGCTCTCTAGGGCTGGGCAGAGTCAATCAGCCACGTCAGGAGACTTCAAAAGCCCAGGGAGCCTCTCTCTCTGCCACTGCTCCCGGTTCACAACATGTTTAGTTCGGTCACCGCCTCCAACCCCGCCCCCCAAGTCCTCCAAACACACACACCCCTGGACCACAGGCAGCAGCAAGGAGAATCAAGCCTCAAAGTTCTCTTTAAAGTTCTTCAAAACCCAAGCCCCAGCCCAGGGCCCGGCCGCTAGCGGCCTTGCACCAATGCCGCCCAGCCCCAGCGCCCGCCCAGCCCCAGCGCCCGCTCCGAGGCTCCCGCCGCCCACCGGCGCGCACCACTCACGTCTCGAAAGCGGTTCCAGTACTTGTCCCGGTCGTACTGGGAGACGGTGCTCAGCCACTGGTCGTTGTCCAGGAAATTGCCGTTGGGCCCCGGGCCTCCCGCGAGCGCTTCCAGGTGCCGGCTCTCGACCTGGAGGACGCACCACGCGGCGGCCGCCAGCACCGCGATCGCCGGCATCTGTGGGCGGGCGGGGCACGGCGGTGAGCGGCGCCCGCGGCCTCGAGCCTCCCGCTTGCCAGGCAAGAAGCGCCGCCCCGCCCGCCGGCTACAGGCTCCCCCTCGCACCCCAGCTGGGGCACCTGTCATGGCCCGAAGACCCGGGGACCACTCTCACGATGGCGCGGGGGCGCCCCCAGGTAGGAAGAGGAGGCTGCGCCACAAATTAGGGGCTGCTGTCAACTAAAGAAGACCCCTGTCCGCTCTTCGCTGGGCATCCCCGCCCCCGCTGCTCTCACAGCGGAGGCTCCAGCGCCCTCCGCAGAAACGCGGAGCCCTGCGCCCGCGAGCCGCACTCCCACAGACGGCGCCCAGGCTCTGGGGTGCAGAGCGGGTGCGCAGGGCTCGGAGCAGCGGTGCAGGCTCCGGCGGAGCGGGGCGCAGGGGGCCACCCGCAGCGGGGAGGGTCCCTCCCCGCCCACGCGGCCGCTGCGGTCGAGGGGCGCGCGGAGATACCCAAGGCCCCGACCCTGCCAGCCCCTAGGTGGTCGCAGGGAGTCCCAACTACGCCAAGTTGGGGCGCGGGGTTCGGCGGACACGTACCTTGGGGGCTGGACCGGGTCCCCGCGTTCGAGTTGCCCGAGGTCCTGTGGCGCGGTCGCGGAGAAAGCTGACGGGCCTGTCGCTGCCCCGCGCTCCTGCCACCCGCCGCCGCGCGTCCGGCTGCTTTGTGAGCCCGCGGCGCTCTGGCTCCGCTGGCGCTCTGGCTCTCCCAGGCGGGCGGGCGCGCGGGCGCGGCGTCGGCCGGTGGAGGGGCCGAGCGCCCGAACCGAGGCCTCTGGCGGCCCCTGGCGGCCGCACGCAGCGGTGCCGCCCAACCCACAGCCCCGCGCCCCTGGTCCATCAGAGCCCGGGGCGTGCTCATCCACATCTGTAATGCGGGACTGAAACAAGCTTTCAAGCCAGAGCTGGTGAGAGACAGCTGAGGGGATGGAAAACACAAGGCCAAGTAGCCGACCAGCAGCGAGGCCTCCTCAAAAGGACGGTCGTAGGGCCACCAAAGTCAGAATCACCTTAGTTGGGGGGCGGGGGGAGAGGGGGGCTCCTTACACTCGCCAGACTTGCTGAATCAGCCTTCCTTAGGAGGGTGTGCTCAAGGTGAGTGCATTTCTGCACCGCCCACGCCTCTGTACTCCGTCTCCACCCATGCCCACTGCTGTCAGTCACTCGAGGCAGACCTTCTGAACTCCATTTCTATCATTTCTACCATTTCTACAGCCTTGTGTCCCCACATTGGCCCAGTGGATATACCTTGATGTTCTGCACAAAGTCCTTGTCTGCTGAACTGGCCCCAGCATCAGCCTGTTGGATTTTCCTAGAGGGGAAAGAGAGGAAAATGAGATCTGGCTTCGGACACAGGACACAGAGAGAGGAAGCTGGCCTTAGCCCGCATGCTCCACTTGCTTTCCAAATTCTCAGGCTTGTCTGGCGGAGTAGGGCTGGGAGGCAGTTAATGCAGCCTCCCTGCCTGCACACAGGTGACACTTCCCTGCTGCTTTTCTCTTGTACAACCACATCCTTCCCCAGAAACCTGAGTGCTTTTTTAGAACATATCTGGCACACTCATCCCTTTCCCCTCAGCACACACTTAACAATCTTCGCATTGCTTTCCTGATACAGAATAAACCCTTGGCAGGAGGGCCCAGCCCTGCACATCTGGCCACAGCCTACCTCCACTGCTGCCTCTCCCACCACTCCCTCCTCATTCCCTGACTTTCCTGCCCGGCCACTGTCCACCCCTGCCTCCAACACAGGCCTCACTAATTCTCCCTAGCTTGTTCATCTGGATCTCATTGGAGGAACTCTTACAGAGCCTGTGGACCAGGCCCAGACCCAGTCCCAGGCAACACTCTCCTTGATAAAAATGGTTCTCCAGCTGTAAGCTCATTGAACCTGAAGCCATCCCACAGTATATACTCCCCACCTGGCTGAAGGTGGGGATGGGCCATGTTTTGGCTTGTTCACTGCTGCTCCTCGTGCCCAGCACCAAGCTCCTGACACACAGTGAATCTTCAGAAAGTATTTGATGAACGAATGAATGAATGAATAGCACCCAATCACAATTCTTACCCAACATGCCCCAACATGTGCGATGCGGTCAGTTGTACTCCAAATAATTTGGTTGTGTGTAGTTTAATGTGTAGAAGTTGCATTAATAGCCCTGGCTGGTGGCACAGTGGATAAGGCATTGGCTTGAGAACCCAAAGGTCGCTGGTTCAATTCCCCAGCCAGGGCACATAACCAGGTTGCAAACCAGATCTCCAGCCAGATCCGTAGCTGGAAGCAGGTGAAAAAGGCAACCATACACTGATGTCTCTCTCCCTCTCTGCCTCTCTCCCTACCCCTCTCTCTAAGATCAGGAACAAGACAAGGCGGTCCACTTTCTCCAGTTCTGTTTAACATCATTTTGGAAGTTCTAGCCATGGTTATCAGAGAAGAAAAAGGAATCAAAGGTATTCAAATTGGAAAGAAGGAAGTCAAACTGTCAAAATGACTTGATAGTGCACATACAAAACCCGATAGGCTCCACCAAAAACTTACTCAACCTAATAAGCAAATTTAGCAAAATAGCTGGATATAAAGTCAATATCCAGAAATCAAAAGTATTTTTTATACCAATAATAAAACATCAGAGACAAAAGCTAGAAAACAAATCCCATTTCCCATAGCAACAAGAAAAATAAAGTACTTAGGAATAAACTTAACCAAGGAGGTAAAAGATCTATACTCAGAAAACTACAGAACACTGAAGAAAGAAATTAAGGAAGATACAAATAAATGGAAGCATATACCATGTTCATAGATGGGAAAAATTAACATCATTAAAATGTCCATACTACCCAATGCAATCTATAGATTCAATGCAATTCCAACTAAAATACCAATGACAGACTTCACAGAAATAGAAAAAAATACTTCAAAAATTTACATGGAGCCAAAAATGCCCATGAATAGCCACAGTAATCTTGAGAAAGAAAAACAAGTAGGAGGAATCTCAATACTGGACATCAAACTATACAAGGCTACTGTCATCAAAAATATCTGGTACTGGCATAAGAATAGACATATAGATCAATGGAACAGAATAGAGTGCCCAGAAATAAACCCAGGACTCTATGGTCAACTAATATTCAACAAAGAGGGAAGGAACATCAAATGGAGTAAAAACAGTCTCTTCAACAAGTGGTGTTGGGAGAACTGGACAGCAACATGTGAAAAATTAAAACTAGACCACCAACTTACGCCATACACCAGAATAAACTCAAAATGGATAAAGTACTTAAACATAAGCAGTGCCACCATAAAGGTCCTGGCAGTAAAATATAGGCAGTAAAATTCTGGATATCCTATGCAGAAATATGTTTACTGATACTTCACCAAGGACAAAGGAAATCAAAGAACAAATAAACAAATGGGACCATATCAAATTGAAAAGATTCTGTTCAGCTAAATAAAACACCAGCAAAATTAAAAGGGAACCAACTGAATGGGAAAACATATTTGCCAATGATACCTCAGACAAGGGTTTGATCTCCAAAATATATAAAGAACTAATGCAAATCAACACCAGAGAGACAGACAGTCCAATTAAAAAATGGGCAAATGACCTGAACGGAAAACTCTCTGTGGAAGACAGACAAAGGGCCCAAAGGCATATGAAAGAATGCTCAACATCACTAGCCATCAGAGAGATGCAAATTAGACCACAACAAGATACCACCTCACATTTGTCAGAATGGCCATCATCAACAAATCAACTAACAACAAGTGTTGGCGAGGATGTGGGGCAAAGGGAACCCTGGTGCACTGATGGTGGGAATGCAGGCTGGTGCAGCCACTATGGAAAACAGTATGGAATTTCCTTAAAAAACTAAAAAAGGAACTGCCTTTTGATCCAGCAATTCCGCTACTAGAACTATACCCGAAGAATCCTGAAACACCAATTCAGAAGAACCTATATACCCCTATGTTCATAGCGGCATTATTTACAATAGCCAAGTGCTGGAAACAGCCCAAGTGCCCATCAGTGGATGATTGGATCCAAAAACTTTGGTACATTTGCACAATGGAATACTACACAGCAGAAAGAAAGAACTCCTAACTTTTGCAACAACAAGGATGGAACTGGAGAGTATTATGCTTAGTGAATTAAGCCAGTCAGTGAAAGACAAATACCATAAACTCACCCATTTCAGGACAATAATGAACAAAACAAACAAATAAGCAAAACAGAACCAGATACATGAATACAATGAATGGATCTCCAGTGGGCAGAGGGGAGTGGGGAGGTGGGAGGGAAGAGGAGGAGGCAAAGAAGGGGAGCAGTTTAGTCAAGGAACTAGTATGGAAAAACCATGTACATGGACAACAAATGGGATTGACTTTGGGGGGAGTGGGTGGGTGGGGAAGGGGACAGAGGGAAGGAAAAAAGGGGATGGGTGTAATAAAACAACAATAAAATTAAATTTAAAAACATAGTGAAAAACTGCAAAAAAATTTTTTAAGAAGTTGCATTAATATTTATTTAAATAGCAGATGCTTATCCCAACATTACTCTGACTGATTTACATTCCTAGAAGTATTCTTGAAAGGGAGAGGAAAAAATGGAGTCATAGCTATATATTGGGGACTACTTGTCATCCATGGTTTATTTTATCATGGGAATATTTTAAGACATTTCATTGTCATATTCTGGGCATATCACAGCAGGAGAGAAGGTTTAGAAATGATGGAGAGAGCATTTATTACTTTCATGGAAACCCAAGGAAGCAGCTACTTCCCCAATTTTCTGCCTAGTTTGATGGCAAAACTTCTCCAAATAGTTGTCCCTGGGTATCATTTCAGCTTCCTGCTTTTCATCCTTAGGGACTAACTGAAATGGCTTGTCACCATTGGCACCTCCTCCAAGTCTCCAAACTGAGAGCAGCCCTCCCTCCTCCCCTACTCGGCCCCCTGAGAAATTAGGCTCTGGAGACCCCATTCTTCCTGGCTCTACAGCTCCCCACTGGTCCTTCCACATACCAGAGCTGTTTGGGGCTCAGGCCTCAGCCCTTTGCATTTCCTGCTGAAGCCCTTTCCCTGGATACTCATATCCAGTCCTATGCAGAGTGTCTAGTCATATTGCCAGCCCAGAGTGGCTGATGACTTCCAGTCACACATCCAACTTCATACTTGACATCTCCTCCATACGTCCCATGGCTGTATCTAACTTTACCAGGTCAAGAGAGAAGTCTAGATTTCCCTCCACAAGCCTGTGCTCTGAGGCATCTCTATTACATTAATGTATCTCCATCCGTGAGGCTACAAGAGCCAGAAGCCTGAGTCATCTTCAGCCCCTCCATGTCCCCATGCCCTCCACTTCAGTCTGATGGCAAGCTGGTCCATTCCACTTCCAAACCCTCCATTCACTCACTTCACTCCACCTCCACTGGCACCCCAGCCACTTCTCACCAGGAGGGCTGCAGTGGCTTCTTAGTGAGTTTCCTAGATTTCTTCCTTTTCCTTCCAATCCATTAACCACTCAAGGGTCAGAGTTTAATCTTTTTAAAACAGAAACTACCCACTTGCTTAAAACCATTCACTGGCTCCCCATGACACTAAAATAAAAATCCAGACTCCTTCCCATGACTGGTGAACCCCTGCGCCATCTGGTCCCTCCCGGTCCCTTTCACTCCCTGGACTCTAGCCACTCCTTGTCCTGGTGATACACACATGCCAAGCCTGTTCTCACATCAGCTCCTCCCCCTGCCTGGGCCCTGTGCCCGGAATGGCCCTCTCCTGGCTCTTCACTCTTCCCAGGTTAGCTCCTTCTTAGTCATTCTATCTCAGCTCCCATGACACCACCTCACTGAAGCCTTCCATCACCCTCCCATCTGAAATAGGTTCTCCACAATCCAGACACATCTCTACTGGATGCTGACACTTGGCTGTTTCCTTAAGAGTATTTTGTTCTTTTGTAGCTCTCCCCACCAATTGGAATATATATTTCAAGAGGGCAAATATACTGTCTTTCTCACTGTTGTAGCTCCAGGCTTATCTCAGAGCCTGGCATTCGATGAGCACTCAACTATTTATCCAGCGAATGAATGAATGAATGAAGCAAATTCCATAACCCTTAACACATTCTCAAGTTAGTGAAAACTGGCTGGAGGCATTTCCTTTGGTGTCTCTTAAATTCCTCCTCATTCTACAGATCCAAGTTTTGCTTTTTTGACATGTCCCTCATTTAATCAGAGGATATCTGCTCTTGGCCAAGCTCCAGCCTCACCAGGGAACTCTTCCCTGTAACCACCTTCCTGGGCGAAAATGCAGCCAGAGCACATCCGCAGGTGTCAGGGAGCCGGGTACAACCCGAGCAGAGAGCAGATGTAAGCTTGGAACAGGGGCAAGGAGTCTGGAAGCTGGAGACCTGCCATCAACCCTGCCAGCACTTGAGGGGACAAATGTCAGATTTATTCAGCTGCGCGAAGCACTGGGGACCAAAATCAATACTGAGCCTTGGGGCTGTTTCTGCTTTTCAGTGGCTTACACAGAACTATAATAACTCCTTGTTTTAACATAGTTCTTATTTCCAAAAAGCCCCACATGTTTCATTTTTGGTTTAATAGATCCTCAAATATGAACTACTGGGTAGCGTGAAGCAGACATAAGTATCACTATTTTATGTGGCGCATAGGTTAGATGAATTGCTGAAGGTCACAGAAAGAGAAAACGATGGCTCTAATCATGAGAGCACCTCTTCATGATGCTGTGCTGGCTAGAGTAGGGTTCACCCATGGGGTTCCATCTAACAAAAGGGGTGCCTATAATACTCAACTGTCATCAACACAGATTTATTTTTAGCTGCAAACTCATATATCCACCTGCTGCATGGCATCTCCATTTGGCTGTCTCGAGGGCACTTTGAGTTCAATGTGTCCAAAACGGAGTGTTTACACTGCATCCCTTAGCAAAACCTGCTTCCCTTCTCATGTCCCCATCTCAGGTCACCACCACCACCACCACCACCCCAAATGCTAGGTGATTCTGACCACCTTCTCAGTCCCCACTGTATGTCAAGTCTGTCTTTGTTCTACTCACTCTTCCCCACCTAGAGTCCACTTCCCTCCACCTGCCCTTCACAAAGCCTCTTACAAGGGTTTCTGCCTCTGAGCTGGCCATTTATTCTCCCCACAGGCGCCAGAGTGGCCCTCCCTCAGTATAAACATGGTTCCTTCTCCCTCCCTGCTCCACACCCTTCGGATAAAGAGCAGGCAGCTCACCTTGACAACCTGTGCACATGCTACTCCCAGGGGCTACAGCTGCTGTCCCCACCTCCCTCTCTGACCATTGACACCCAGCCACCTCCATCTCAGGGCCTTTTGTGAGGGGCTCCCTCTAGCCTGGATGCTCTCTTCCCTTCCTGTCCTTTTCCTGGCCCATCTCCACTCACCCTTCAGGACACAGCTTCACTCCAAGTGCTCAGAAAAGGCTCTCCTGACCTGGACAACCTTGTGGCCCTCATCATGGCTGCATACTGTCCATTTCCACTAGACAAGGGCAGGGTTCAGGTGTGTGTCCATCTCATTCGCTCTGAATCCACAGTGCTTTAAAAGCACTGCATACAGAGTAGATGCACAATAAATATCGACTGAATCAGTGATGCTCATGGCTCAACGTATTTAGTTCCTTCCCTTTAGAAGCAGGGAAGCTCCCAGGTTTATTCTGATATCTTAACCCCTTAACACTCTGTGGGTGGAAGGCAGGATGGCATAATCTCTCCACTCCTGGGCTTCTGCAGGTTTGAAGGTGATGTTGCAACATAGCTGGCCCCAAGAAGAGGAAAATTAAATAGATGCATTTCTTGACACTGTTGAAAACAGCTCACCCAGCAGGGCCTGTAACTTTTATGAACACGTCGATTTCACCTATTGATCATATATTTGTATTCAGCAGAGCCCATTCCATCTTCCCACGTCCCCCACCACCAGCCCCACCCCTCACACACACTTTCTTTCCCCATGCAGAGCCGTGGCAAATGGGCAACCCGGCTCAGGAGGAATTGATTTTGAGCAAATAAATACTTCACAAATAGATAAAAATAACCAGCAGCAAAGCCTAATGGCCAGAGACAGAGCAGAGGGAGCTGATTTCCTGACTGCAAAGGGAAAAAGTCATGAGGGTAACGATGCCAGCACCATCTGCTGGTGTGCACACAGCACTTATGACATGCCAGATACCGCAGTCCTATGTGTTACCTAATGTGATCCTCAAGACAACCCCCTGTGAAGGAGGTTCTGAGATAAGCCCTGTTTCACAGATGGGGAGACTAAGTCCCAGAATTGTATCATCACTCATGCAGGTTCCTTCAGTGAGTGACTAGGAGAGTCTGAGCTGAACCCAGCACTTCCTGATGTCAACGTTCCCAACATGACCCACGAGAACATTCAACTGGCTGCCATGCCCCTCGCTGCTGTATGTTCCTCACCTCCCACACTGGATTTCACATCAGTGAAAAGTCACCTTTTGATGTAAATGAGCTGGTACTAGCTCATTTATTCACAATAGATATTGTGCTCATTAAGTTTAATGTCTGCTCCCATGGAATGTATGGTCTAATTGGTTAAATGGGAAATCACACTAATTATTTACAATTGGGATTGGGGATGCTGTACAAAGCACTGACAACTGTGACTCATTGAACGTGGTACCAAAGGACTTGACATGAGCCAGGGTCCATGATGCTGATGTAAGTAACCTTGTCACCCTGGGATGTAAAGCAGTATGTGGCTGCCAAGTACCTCGTGCTTGGTCCTCACCCAGGAATACTGATGCTTTCTCTCCCTCTCACGGGGATGGCCGCTAAAAGATCCTGGTGAAACAAGGTCCCAACCCACCTCTGTAGCTGTCCAAGTACAGTGTAGGTGGCGGGGATATTAGCTGAGACTTATGTTTTTGTGAGAAGTCATTGGGGATGAGAAGAAGGACTGGGCTTGCTCTGGGAAAAGCAACCTCAGAATCTTCATTCAGCTATTCAACAATCCACTGTGAAGCAGGCCCTTTGTGCCAGGCTAGGTAACACTGGGGACACAACAGGGGGATGGGGCACCATCCCTGCACTCGTGGAGGTTATTCCTTTTTTAATTATGTTTTATTGATTATGCTATTACAGTTGTTCTGATTTTTCCCTCTGACCCAGTCCAAGCCCCCAGGAATGAATGACCCTAGGAAGGCATCCTTCCAAGGCAAGGCAGACCCAGAGGGCCTTGACAGGTCAGTGGGAAGATGCAGACCTTCATCACTATGCTAACTGCACAAAGCACTGAGGCTCTAGTGAACCCTGCTTCAAACATCAGCTCAGACTTTATCTAACAAAGGACTCTCAGACTAGATAATTGGCCCTTCTAGACCCATTTTCCCACTTGTAAAATGTGGATAGCAGTGGTGTACCTTCTTTACAGGGACATGGGGAGAGTTAAGAGGTGTGTAAAACTCACAGTGCCTAGTGCCTGCATATAAGAAACACTATAAATATGATGGGACAGTGTCATTGTCATTCCTGTAAGATGCTTCACAATTTACTGGTTGATTTCTTATTAAAGTCTCATATATGAGGCTCACATAGTAGATCAAGTTCACCCCTGTATAAGAAACTTAAGGGTGTGTAACTTAATCACTTAAACACCCACTCCCCTCCACTAGAGTTTTCTTAAAGTCAAAGTGTTAGGGAGAATTTGCCTGGCTGCACACATACTCGCATATACATGATTTACAGATTCCTACAACTGTGAAAGCATCGTCTGGCAATTTGAAAGTTAAATTTGTATCATTTCACTAGAGTCATAAAGTAAAAAGGGAGTTATCAAGCCAGGGAGAATTGTAGGGGAGACAGCAGGGGTCCCCAGAAATTCTCCCAAAATCTCCAGTGAGAGAATACTAAATTCAGCTCAGCATGTGCCCAACAAATGATGGCTATGAAATACAGGAAGCAATATGGAGAAACATAGAGTGAAAAAAAGCAAGTTATAGAATGGAATGTATAGAATGTTTCAGCAAGAAGGAAAGGTGAAGAAACTCACCAGGGACTGGTAGCAGTTATGTTAGGGTAGAATTGTGGGTAATATTCTTTTTCTTCTTACAAAGGTATCTTACCATGGTCATGTAACATAACAGTACATCCTCTATTAAGAGCATATGTTCTGGAGTTAGAGAAACCTGCACCTAGACCTCAGCTCTGTTACTTAGTGCCTGTGTGAATTCCACAAGCTTTTCAATCTCTATATACTTGTGGCCTTATTTGTAGAAGGAGGCAATCATAGCACACACCTGTCAGGATTTGGAGAAGATAATACCATATACACACAGTGCTTTAAACCACATCTGGCATGAACTACATATTCAATTCATGTTAAATGATTATTCCCAAGAAAATATGGAGTTGCATATCTCCTATTCCCTGGGGATTGGCAAACAGTGGCTATTCTGTTGATTCTTCTCAGTCCTCATTTCTGATGAAGGTGGTGAAGAGAGAATTAAATTGAGAGTTATGAAACCCAATTAATGCCACATTTTCCTGGCTGTTCCTTATATTGCATTTTTCCTCTCCTAGAATGAGAAGAGAGAGCTGCAGAACCTCCACATCAGCATTCTATTCTGAGGAGGCATGAGGTGCCCTGCACATTAACAATTAAGGTTCCATACACTTTGACTCAACTACAGAGACTTCTAACAATGCCACGAAAGAAAGAACGTATCCATGGGGAAATGGGCAAAGGCCTTGAATAAGCAGTTCACCAAAGAAATACAAGTGGACAAACTATCTTCATACATAGTAACTGCTTAGTAATCAAAATAAAGCACATTAAAATAATAAATCACCTATCATATTTGCAAAGATTTTTTAAAATTTTATAGAAATATCACTTTATTTCACTTTCATTGAATTTATGGGGGTGACATTATTTAATAAAATTATATAGGTTTCAAGTGTACAATTCTGTAATAAACACTTTTTTAATCATTATTCTCTAGTTGTCAGATTTTAAGAAAAATCACCCCCTTACACTCTACGTGGGCTGATAAACTGCCATTATCTTCCCCGAGGTCAGGTTCACGGTATTTATATAAAGAGCCATAAAATGTTTGTGACCTTTGACTTTGCAACTTCACCCACAGGAATTTAACCTGATAAAATAATTAAGAATATTTACAAAGATTCATCAACAATAATGTTCTTCTTGGCCCTTTGTATATTAGTGAAAAGTTGGAAACAATCTAAATATCTAGAAACATAAGAATAGTTAAATAAGCATTCATATAATTGAATATTATGTGGCCATTGAATGTCATGTTATTTGGAATAGCTAACAGCCAGGAGCATATGACATTAATAAAAATAATCAATCAGTATTATCTTAGGTTGGGTCTCCAGAAGCAATGCTTGAGACAAGGGTTCTTGAGAGAGCGGCTCACTGGGAAAGCACTGCACGGAGAAGGGGAGCAAAGGAAACAGGGTGTGTGCAGCAGTGGAAGCCAAGCACAGGTGTGGTACCTGCAGGAGAACAGCTCTGACCTGATCCCATGGGGGAAGCTCTGGGACACAGAGTTGTCTCCCCTTGTTGATGCCCCACAAGGGGCTTGCCTTTGTTTTCCTTGTGGCATTGCCTGCTGATTGCTGGATGGGAGTTGGCGGTAGTTATGAGGATGTATAACCTCTCCAGATATCCGTGCCAAGGGTAAATCTCCTGAGAAGGGGAATCACTCATATCTACTTGTGCCTCATGTTAAGGTCACCCCATCCATCCACAGCTTCTCCAGAGTTCTGAGAGGTTACACTCTCTGGGAAATCCTATGACAAGGGCTACCTAGTTGCTGCACTTGGTCTTCAAGTCATGACTGATGCTTTTCCTTCTTCTCTCTTTGGCTGGCACTTCTGCCAGTGTGGGTGACTTGCCTGGTGAGGCAACTCAGATCCTTATCCATAAAGAGTCTGAGCCCCTGATCACCAGCCCATGGCTGATGTACTTAGCCACCTACAGTTATGATTGGCCATGAAGTACCAAGGAATCTCAGGGGATCACCTGACACAAAATGTATTTCTGCCTACCACTGCCACATAGCAGCAGTCCTTCTTCATGATGGTGAGGGCCTTCCAGTATGAGATGGGGAGCCCAAAGTGGCAAGGCAGCAGCCATAGCTTAAGTTCAGGGGAACACCTGCTCTACCTGGACAGGCTGAAGCTGCAAATAGAAAGGGCAGATTCTCCAGGTGGGTCACTTAGAATGAGGATGGCCAAGGATGCTCCTTCTTACACTCTTTGGATCTCAGACCCAGGTATTTGGTCTAGTGGGTACATGGCGCTATATGACAGTTGTTGGTTTAAGATGTATGCTCAACCTAAAGGACTTCATGCCTCATCCTTGCAGGATTTCATCTCTAAATTGGTACCTCAGCTACACCTTTAAGAGGCTGCCCCAATCCTTAATCAGGCCAGCAGCTTCAGGATGATGCCATATATGAAAGGAAGAGTGGATCCTATGGTTGTATGCTCACTGCATTATTACCTTTTCCATAAAATGGGTCCCTAGCCCAAGGCAATGTTATGTGGCCCACATCAAGGCATGAAACACTGATTTGATTCTGTATTTGCTAGTGGTGTTGGCTGAGACACTGCAGGCAGCAAATGCAAATCTGAACCCAGAATATATGTCAGTCCCAGTCAGAATAAAGAGTCATCCATTCCAAGTTTGAAGAGGTCTGGAACAATATGAAGGGTTCAGCAATGATTTGTTTCTGGCGAGTCAAACATCCAGCTATGGAATTAGCTAAATCAACCATAGGGAAAGAGAATCCATATTGTCAGGACTATGGATAACACTCCTACCTGCCACTATGGCCACTCCATTCATCAGCCTATTATGCAAGAAACATAGATGTATGTAAATGCATGGGCTAGTACACATATAAAGGGAAACCAAAAAAAAATTATTTATTAAAAATTGTGTATTTATTCTTATATGTTTAAACTTTAGTCGCCTTCAAAGTACTCTCCCCTTAATGCAATGCACCTATCTAGATGTTTTTTCCACTTCTCAAAACAGTTTTTGAACTTGTCAATTTTGATACCTTTTAGTGCTTCTGCCATTTTTTGTTTCACCTCTTCTGCATCTGAAAAACATTCCCCTTTGAGGACTTTTTTCATCCAGGGAAACAAACAAACAAAATGTCACTCGGGTAAGATCAGGTGACTAGGCATGGGGGTCATGCCTTTTTGGGTCAAAAATTGCTGAACACTAAGTGCATTGTGGGCAGGTGCACTCGTAAATCACCCATCATGAAGTGGGTAAATGCACCGAGTCTTTAAAAAAAAGTCACTGAAGCCAAACATAGCCTCTCACAACAAAACCAGCTGGTACAATGATACAGATAGAACACACCTAGCAGAGGGAGCCTGTACTACAAGAAACCCACCCTCCAAAAGAGAATTCTGGATTTTTTGGGTCCCCCCTCATACATAAATTTCCTAGCCTGGGAGGGTATGAAATAATCCCACCCCAGTTCTTCATTTCTAAATACTATTCTCCAACAAAAGAAACCAGGACTCCTTATGAAGTGATCGATTACAGGACTAGAACAGGAAAAATAGAAGATGAGCTTGGTAGTAAGAAAGTAGTCAAAAAGATGTGAGCTTGTTAAAAGAAAATTGCTCCTTCAGTCTGAAGGAGCTCCTAATGACTAAAGGTGGAAAATTTTTGGAAACAAAATAAACAATGACTAAACTGGATTTAACTTATACAATAAATACCCATGATCCCACACCAGTATGAATGAATGAATAGACAACTCTTCTTTACAGTAGAATTCCAATTAACCAATGAAGAAGGAAAGAGAGAAACAAAATCATCTTTAGTCCAACATTGCAGTAATCACTGTTGCAAATGAGATATACCAATGGGTGGTCAAATTAGCAAGTTAGAGTTTAAAGAGAAATGAGACATGAATAGTCTCAAAATACCTGCCTCAAGTATATTTACTAACTGTAAAAGGAAGACAGTAACTTTACAGTGGAGAAACCTATCAGAAACCACCTTAACCAAGTGATGAAAGTCAACATCAACAGTAGCAAGACATTGCTTTCAGGGACCTCTTGACATGATGCACGAAAAAAAAATAACTAATTTCTTTGGTATCCTTGACAAAAAAAAAAATGTATAACCTTACTCCAAACATAAGAAAACATCAGACAAATCCAAATTGAGGAACATTTTACAGAATAATGACCAGTGTTCCTCAGAAACATCAAGACTATGAAAAATAAGAAAACGTGGGGAACTGTTAAAAAATTAGCAGAGACTAAAGATAAACAACAAATAAACAAGATTCTGGAACAGAAAAGGACATTAGTAGAAAACTAGTAAAATTCAAATAAAGTCTATAATTTGGTCCATAGTATTGTACTGTTAGTGTCTTGGTTTTTCACTATGGATATGTATGATGTTAACATTAAGATAAACTGGGTAAAGGACATAAGGGAACTCTTACTACTTTTTTTCAACTGTCCCATAAGTCTAAACTTAGTTCAAAATGAAAAATTTTTATATTAACATTCGAAAAATAAAATAACATCACATTTTATATAAACAAAGGGAGAAAATTGTGTAGGCCCAGATATGGCCTACACAGTATGTGTAGTATGGCCTGAGCCCAAGCAAAACAAATAACTCATGTAGAAAAATTTAAAATCATGTCCACTCCCTAAGCCAAACAAATTGTGTTTAGAGGCTCCATATGCTATGTTCTTCCTTTAGCATGGATAATTGGAAATTGACTGCCTTTAGAAAGGATGCCCAGTTTTCCTTTGGGTGGAACACAAGATAGACTCCCAGGGCAATAACCTATGTTATTGAATAGAACAGTAACTAAGTTAATATATTCTATCTTGTGTGTGAAGGTGTAATTCAGGTGGTACAAATCCTTCGTTGAACTCAAATTCAATGGCCATGTATAATTCCCCTATTTGTGGTATGTGCAAAGGTTATAGGAAAGTTATAAAAGGTGACACATTGTAGTTATATATTGATGAAGACTGGGTGTTTTCATCCGACATAAGTCATTCATGGAGCACCCTTTCATTTGCACAGAGGGAAATGTTCAAGTAAGTAAATATCAGTACAATGGAGTACAGGCCTGTGGCTTTTGCCTACCCAGTATTCTTCTTTCTTCTGTTAATATGCCCTAATTTTCAGCCCATATGATTCAGGAAGGCAGGTGGCACAACCTAGATCCTGAGATGGGCAAAGGACCCCAGCCTCACTACACAGCACGGAGTGCCCCTGACCACGGTGCAGTGATTCAGGGTGGGCACCTGGCCCAAGTCTGGCCAATAGAATTCCATTCCAGTGCTGTTAGTAGAAATATTAGGAAAGAGAAGGGCTCCTCCTTTCATGGATGATATTAAGATAATAGGAGCTAAACCCAGAGTAAGGGATGCTATCTTGCTAGTATCTTTGAAGAGACTGAATGAGACCAACGGAGAGAACAGCCAAGCTGAAAGAGGTGGTGTGCAAGAAGGCCCATTTTTCAACATATTCTCTCTCCCTTTCTTCCTTCCTTCCACTCCATCCATTCTTCTTTCCCTTAAGTCAGCTTTAGTTGGGTTTCTAATACTTACTAATATAGTAAAAAAATTTAAATAAAAATTTCCAAGCCAAAAAGCATCTTTTATTTGAAAACTCAGCACCTAAAGGCAAGGCACCTAAGAGCTCAGGCTCCAGCTATCAGGCCATAAAAGGAAGGGTTATGCTAGCAGAAAAGGCAGTTTGTTTCCAATGATAGTGTTTTAATCAAGTCAGATCGTCTTCGAGATGAGGAAGTTGCAAGGAGGAAACCAACCTTCCAATGCACAAGGAAACTAGACACGCTTTCATTTCTTAAAACTGAATCCCAATGTTAGTATTCAACCTTAACATTTTACCCACCTTCCCCCATTACCCAATCCCTATAGGGCAGAGACCATCTGCCTACAAACAACTTTCTGTACACCTACTATGTGCCAGGACCTATACTAGACAGGGTTCTAAAGGTAACTCTACTCCTCACAGCAACCCTCTGAGGTAGGTCATTTTAGTCTCCTTGGTTAAACAAGAAACCTGAAGTTCAAAGAGGTTAAATAACTCCACTCAGAGCCCACAGTAAAAAAATATCAGCACCATTACTCTAACCAAGGCTGTTTAGCCACAAAGCCCCTCCCCTTCCCTCTATGTTTTGTTCCTCCACAGAAAATCTTGCCATTTTTCAGTTTCCAATCTGACCAAAAGAGCCACAAGCAAGATTTGTATTGGGAGTGTGGGATCTGCCAAATGAATAAAGAACCAGACAACCACCTCCACACCATTCACTAAGCAATGCAAATAAAAAACTACATCCCAAACAGTTTATATTAACAATGAGGAATGAAAAGTACAAATTTTCAATGTGTCCAAAGGGACTCATCACGACACTATTTATAATGAAGAAAAATGTCCGGAACCATCCACCTGGGGAATGGCTAAGTCAAGTGCCACAGATCACTAGGATAGAGATCATGTAGCCCTGAAAGATGACATTCACTATTGTGTATATGAAACAAGATCAAGCAAAAAGAAAAGGAAAATCAGAAGCCAAAAGAATATCAATATCAACTACAACAAAATAACTTTTTTATTATATACTATGTGCAGATACAGCTGCTGTGAGGAGAACAAACTGGGAAGACGGACAAGTAGAAGCAGTAAGAAGTGGATTAGGATTCTGTATGTATGAGCTGGTGCTGTTTCCTCATGGTTTAGATGTGGATCTGGGAACTAGACAAGTCATAAAGGATTCCCAAGGAATATCTACTGATAAGGATAAAAAAGGGAATATTTTCAGGTAAAGGAAATTTTCCATAAACCCTTTAAATAGATAATGGATTATGTATCACTAAAATTGAAGCAATAAAAATAATTATACATAAATTCAGTCAAATGATACAGCTGTATGTATGGCAGCTCCTTTAAAATATAAATAAAGAGTGCAGGGAGGGGAAGAGGTGGGGAGAGAAGGGAAAGGGTTTAGTCAAGGAGCTAACATGAAAGACCTATGGACATGGACAATGAGGTAGGAATTGACTGTGGGGTGGGTGAGGCAGGGAGGAGTAATGGGGGAGGAAATGAAACAATTGTAATACTACAGTAATAAATTTTTAATGCATAAATAAATAGATAAAATTATCATATAACCTAGCAATTCCACTTCTGGGTACTTACCCTTCAAAAATTAGAAGCAGGAACCCAAACAGATTTTTGTACACCCATGCTCATAGTTGCATTATTCACAATGCCAAAAGGTGAAAGCAGCCTGAATGTCCACTGACGGGTGAATGGAGAAGCAAAATATGGTTCACACCTACAATGGAATATTATTCTGCCTTAATTAGGAAGGATTTCCGACATATTATACCACGGATGAACCTTGTGGACATGTTAACTGAAATAAGCCAGTCACAAAAAGACATATTAGTGTATGATTCCACTTAAATGAAGTACCTAGAATAGTGAAAATCGTAGAGACAGAAAGTAGAATGGTGGTTGTCAGAAGGCTGAAGGAAGGAGAGTAGACAATTATTGTTTAATGAGTATAGACCTTCAGTTTTGAAGATAAGAGTTATGGAGATGGATGGTGGTAATAATAGCACAATATGAATGTATCTAATGGTGAATATTATGTAATCTGCATTTTACTACAATGAAAAATGTTTTTTTTTAAATCACCAAACATGCCCCACCACCACCACCACCAAAAGTAAAGGAAAAAGGCTAAGGGGTTATAAATCTCTCAGGCAGAGCTCTTGCTCTCAGGCATCAGGGTGAGTCTTCCACACCTACTGTAAATAGTCCCAGAAAACTCCAGGGTATTTGGGGGCAAGGAGCTAAAACAAAGTTTAGAAGCCTTGACTTCTTTCTGACTGTTTAGGTGTTTCAAGAGAAACTGTAACATAGAGTGCTAATATATGGTGTGTTTTTCAAGTACCTATTAGAAGAACAAATGGTGGATTCTATTTCAATTTAATGAAGCAGAGATCATCAAACATACATTTCAAGCTATAAAATATCCCTTCTCATTGCAGACTCCCCGTGGGAGGTTGCAAAATAAATGAGAGTTAATAGCTGAAGATTAAATAACACAATAGCAGATTTTGGCATGTCTGACCTACATTTTGAGAAATGAACCAAGATTTTTCTTTTACTTATCACTTTCAATAAACATTCTAATAGGTCAAGTGATAAACCCACTGTAACAAGGATGGTGATGAGGGGAGAAATAAAGATGTGGGTACCTATTTATTTCAAGGACCAGATGGAATGTGAGCTCTCCAAAAAGGAACACCCCAAAGCAGGCTGGCAAGACCTTAGCAAGAAGCCCTGAACATTCTGTGATTCCCCCTTCAAGCCCACAGGAGAAGAAATGGCTTACCATCCCATTGCCACCCAATTGGAGAAGACAACTCAAGAAGTGAGCCATATAGACATTCTGCTTCCAGGGGACCTAAAAGGGAAACAGTGCAAGGATGAATTTCCAACTCAGAATATCTAAGGTCTGTGAAGTCTCTTTAGAGCACCCTGTTCATCTGCAGATGGGCATATTCATCCCAAAGGTGACTGTCTTGAAGTCAAACAGCCAACTTGAAGTCAAGTGTGAAAGAGCCAACTCCTTTGATGAGCCTGTGTGACTTTGAGCACAGGGGGAAAAAACATCAATGTCTGAAATTAATAGGAATGAGGAACTGGGGGCTTCAGAACCTCAGTGTCCTTAGGTGTAAAATGGGAATAATAGTTACCTCAGGGAATTTCTTGTAAGAAAATAAGACATGTGTACTTGTCTAGTATAATAATAGGTTATTGATTACATCATACTGTGGTCCCCCAACTGAGGAACCTTTGCTAGTTCCCAGCTGTCTGTAGGATAGAATCTAAAAATGACTGTCATCTAGATCTTCTTTTAAATATCACTACTTGCCTAACCCAACCATTCCTTCTCAACTTGCCATCAACCCGTTAGCCTCCCTATCACATGTCCTCACTTTCTTTCTTGCTAGAACATATGCCTGACTTTCTTACTTATTCACCTGCCCTGTTCACTGCTATATTCAAAGTACTTGAAACCATACCTGTTACATAGCATTGTCCTCTGTAGGTGTTGACCAATTTGGCCTGAAATAAAGGCCTTTTACAAGACCCTCTTGAGAATGAAATGATTCCCAAAGAACATTGTGACATCCCCTTTTCTATCTGCAAGGACTTGGATACAGTCCTGACAGTGGATGGAGAGTTGGAGCAAGAGGCCTCTTAGGCCCTTTCTACCTTTTAAAATTGTTTTACCCTGCCCTATGTTTATGGGTCATGGGAAAATCTGTCATTTGAAAGAAGAGACAACAAGCCAGCAACACCTTCCAGTTCCCTGAGAAGCCTTAAACCCATGCACAATTGTACAATCTGGTCACGCAGTTGAAACTCAATTCTTGGAAGGGAAGAAGAGAAAGAGCTTTTTATACTCAAGAGCTCAGGCTAAAATATGTAAAGAAAAATAACAACGCTGGCAGTAAGTATTGGCAGCTTCTCTGACAGCAAAATTCAATTTTAAAATAAATCAGGCAATTCTTCAAACTGGAGTTAGACTTCAGGAAATTAGGGTTTGTGTTCAAGTGGGCACATTACAATTTCATAAAAATTCTCATAGCTATTTCTCTGCTGTGGACTTAGGAAGATAATGATGTGCTTGGTGTTTCTGATTATGTTACTGGGCAGATCAGGGACTATGGAATAATTGGAAAAGCAGAGACTAAAAGGTATTTGGAAAGAAATAAACCAGTGGCCATCCCAAAAGTTCACAGCATGCCCTCACCTCACTCCTATTCTACTTCGTATCCTTTAAGTCAAATTCAACCAAAAGGGAAAGAAGAGCCTATGTCTATCTTTAACAAGGATTATTCTGTTGTCAAATAAATGGTGTCAAAGGAAGACAACTCCCTGCTGTGTGACAAGCATTGAAATGGGTGAAAGCAGCAGGGAGCCCTTTCTCAGAGAGCACAGGGTCACTGTACCTTCCAAACCAAGATTATTCCAAGTCAAAAATAAATGTTAACAAGAGGATAATGTTTCATCTCCTAGAAAGGAGACTCAGTTATTTTAAATCAGGTATCATTCCTTAACAACACCTAGCATAAAGGAAACCACATCCTACAAAATGAAAAGGTAGCTAGAAGGAATCCTGTGGTCAACCCTCTTCCCTTCACACAAGAAGAAACTGAAGCTCCAACACGTTGAATGCTATGCCAAAGATGTTCACCAGAGCCAAGAGAAGATTTCAGGTTCCATTTATCCCAAGTTGAGTAACCCTGATTGCCCACAACTGTGCTCATGTTAATATTACAGAACCTTCATCTGACTTCTGGCTTCTGGCATATAAGGAGTTGGAAGTTATCACTCTGTGCTCACAAGTAAAAAGCTGGACAAACTGAAAAACCTGCAAATTCTTCTCCATCAAAGAAGTGAGGCCAAAGGAGAAACCACTGCCTCCAAAACTGGAGAGATAAAAAGGCAAATACAGAATCACAACCTCCTAGAATAGAAACCCACAAGGAAAAACCTCTGCAGGAAACAGTGCTGGAATGGGACAGCCTGACTATAATCGATGAATCACTGGAGGCTCACTGTGAATGAGCCTGAGCGTTAAGAAACTCCAATGGGGGTATTTAGTTTTATCTCCAGGATCCCTACCAGGTTCTCATGGTGAAGGTGGGAGAAAAACCCTATCATGCTTCTAGCCATGGAGGGGAAGGTTATGAACTAAACAACCCATTTAAAATAAACCAGAGCATTCTTTTCTTTCTAACAAGGACTTCACACAAGAGAAACTAATTTACCAGAGCCTAAACTATGGGTATTTTATTCGAGCCCAACTGAACTAAGGAAGGAAAATACACAGCTCATCCCCCCTAATCAACCTTTCCCACAAATGGAGGAAAAACATCAAAGAAACATTGTGAAGTACAGAATTGAAGGAAACAGCTTCACCAAAAAATTGTGGTCTACTCATAAGACTATAGGACTCTCTCCACACCTTCCCAACAACCACTAAAGGCCCATTTATCCCAGTTTCTTTCACTCAGAACATCAGGTCTGGCTATCAAGGAAAATTTTTCAAGGGATACTAAAATACAAATACACAGTTTGAAGAGACTGAACATGCATCAGGACCAGAGTCAGATACGGCAGAAATGCTAGGATTCTTCTCAGAGATTATTTGAAACTGTGATTCATATGCAAAGGGCTCCAACAGAAAAAGACATGAAAGAAAGAATGGAAAATGTAACAGAGAGAAGGAAATTCTAAGAAAAAAACTCAAAAATACTGTAACAGAAAGTTACAGTATTTGTAACTTTGAGGAGCTTATTAGTAAATTAGATATGGCTGATGAGAGAATCTCAAGCATGAAGATACATTAATGGAAACTTCCAACACTGAAAAAGTGAAGACAAAAAGGACTGAACAAAGGACAGAATATCCAAGAACTGTAGGAAAACTACAAGAAGTTTAACATACATGCAATAGGGAATAGCAAAAAGTAAAGGAAGAAATAGAACTGACAGAAGCAATATTGGAAGCAATAAGGATTGAAAATTTGCCTCGGGGTCATGTCAGACACAAAATCCAGGAAGCTCCGAGACCACCCAGCATGACCAATGTCCCCCAAACTATGCCACTGTATCACATTCAAGCTAAAGAAAATCAAAGGCAAAAAATAAAAATAAAAAAGGAAAGAAGCTATGATGGAGAGGGACATTTTACTTAGAGGAACGAAGAGAATTTAATCTGACTTCTCAAAAACCATTCAAACAAGAGGAGAATGGGGTGAAATATTTAGCGTGGAGAAAGGAAATAAAAACACCAAGTTAGAATTTAGTATCCTACAAAATTACCCATCAGAAGTAAAGGAGAAATGAAAATTTCTGGAGCAGTGAAGCAAGAGGTGGGACAGGGCCCTGCTTCCGCAGCAGCCCTCCCAAACTCCCTCCCAGTGGTAGGTAGGCGGGGTACCCCTTCCCTTTGCAGCCCATCCGGGGGGAACTGGCAGTTCATCTCACAGTTGGAGCCAGTGGAATCTGAGAGGGGACTTCTTGGCACCTTTTACCCTCTCAGGCTCTGGAGCCCACAAATGGGGCTGTCAGTTAGTCCTTACCCTGCACTGAGGCAGGAATGACCCTGCTGTCCACTATCTGCCTCATGGCTTTTAGAAGAAATTGGTGTTTGGAGGGAGAGGCTTGGCCAACTGGTAACCATACTTGGTAGGTACGGGGTATTGCCCCAGATGTGAGAACTCAGGGACATGGACTTCATTGGAATAAGTTGTCTACTTTTCCAAGTCTTTCAAACTGCTGCTGGTTTCCCCTAGAATGATCACTGAAGTCAGCTTAAATGGGTTAGTGACACCTCAGCCAAGTTCTCAGATGCAGTCGGGAGCCACGAAGACAGAACAGGCCCCTGATCAGCTCAGGTGGAGGCATCTCCCACTTCTTCCTCAAACAGGTTTCTTCTAACTCCTTGAAACTTGTAAACTCCCCCCTAAAATCATGGTTTCTAGGATCTGATTTAACCTAGTATTTCTCATGATACCAGATGTATGAGTTTTATGGTAGTTAGAAATGGGGAGAGAGTGAGAGAGAGGAAGGAAGGAAGAAAAGATGGAAGGAAAGAGAGGGGGAGAGAGAGAAAGAGAAAGAAAAAAGGAAGGAAGGAAGGAAGAAAGAAAGAGATAGAGAGAGAGAAAGAGAGAGAGAGAGAGAGAGAGAGAGAGAGAGAGAGAGAGAGAAGGAAAGAAAACATTCCTTAATTGCCTTCCATACACACCCAACCAGGGACCAAACCCAAAAGTTTTCAGTGTATGGTACAATGCTCCAACCAATTGACCAACTTGGTCAGGGCTCTACATGTGCTTTTTAAGTAGGGCTAAGATTTGTTACAAATTCAGTCTTTAAAGTCAAAATCTATAATTGTTCTAAAAAATAAAATAAAATTTCTCAAACAAAAAATTCATTTACTACCAATTAGACCTTCCTTGTAAGAAATGCTAAAGGGAGTTCTTCAAAGGAATAGAATATAATCCAAAAACTCATATCCATTAATACAAAATAAAAGGAAGAACTTTAAAGAAAGAATAAGTGAAAGTAAAGCATGCTATTATGCCTCCCACACTTTGGCAACTATTGATCTAAACCAGGACAGACAGAGCTCACAGTTCTGTTTATAACACCTTACAGTGATCCCCACACTACATCCCAGTGACTCCCTGTCCAGCTTCACACTGTTGTCCGAGCATAATCATGACCACATTCCCTCTTACACTGCCATGTGTCCTGGTTTGGGACAATCCCCTATAGAGTCACCAGGTTGATGCGTCATCTGTCCACCATTTTCTAAGCACCTCTCCTCTGGACCTGCCTCTGGGATAACGACTGGAAATACAAAGGTGAGCAAGATAGTTCCCAACCCCCAAGAACATAGGAAGGTCAGAGCAAGGAGGCAAGGGAACCAGTTAATGA
Source organism: Noctilio leporinus (assembly GCA_004026585.1). NCBI lineage: Eukaryota > Metazoa > Chordata > Mammalia > Chiroptera > Noctilionidae > Noctilio > Noctilio leporinus. The sequence continues at coordinate 55,235 of PVIW01008865.1, forward strand.
CAATACCAAGTGATGAGAGTCACATGTAGGTCTGGGCCAGATGCTGTTGGGATCACAGGGAAGGAGGACAGATGAATCAAAGGAGCAGGGCAGATTCCTCAGTGCAAAAGGCAAGAAGAAGAATCAGATCTACTTGCTCAGGGAACTGGGGTGAAAAGGATTAAAGTGAAAATACACAGTTTCCAGCTCATATTTTTTCAGTGGTTCTAAAATAACCTACCCTGCCTGGTGAATCTTGTAATATGTAGAGATAAAAATGTTTGCACAATTTCCTAGTTTTAAAACTTAAATCAGATCATATTACTTCTTTGCTTAAGTCCCTTCATGGTTGATCACTGTTGTCAGAATAAAACCCACACCCCTTCCCGAGGCCCAGGAGCTCTGCCCTTCCTCTGCAGCCACATCTGCTGCAGCTCTCACTCCAGCTCACTGAGCTCAGGCCGCCTGGAGTTGTGCTGCTCCCTCTGCCTGGAGCTCTCTTCCTCCAGTGCTTTACAGTCTGACCTGTGTAAAGGGACAGCCCCCTGAGATGGCACCAGCCCAGAGGGAAGCAACCAAAGCCAAGGAGTCAAGAGAGGTGGCTCCTGCTGATGTCACAGAGCAGCCAGGTGATCAGCTGCAGGACAATCAAGGCCTCTGCCTGCTTCGCCCCTGCCCTGCCCTGGTGTCTGGGGACCTGCCCAGCATGCTGGGTGCTGGCCTTTTCCCTGAAAAACCACATTTGTCACTGCTGGGAGTTCCCATAACATAGTCCAACTTCTACATCACTACACGCTTCTCAAACTACAATATGCTCAACCCCAATTCTGTGCAGAGAGAATGAAAAAACAAAGTATCCAAACATCTTTGCAGATCATCAAATTTATTACAAAATTTGGGGGGAAATCATAGGCTCAAAGGAGAGCAGGGGAAGAGAGAAACACAGTCCACAGAGAGGCTGGAGCCCCTCCTGCAGCAAATTCCGTGCAGAGAACGTGGTGGCAGCACCCGTGTCCATCGTCCACTGGACCAAGTCCTCAACCTATGCACCCAGCGTGTGTTTCCGGCACCACTGCGAGGTTCACTGTGACTCTGCCTTGGCCGTCCCCAACTTGACTGGTCACGTGGGCTTGACTCTTGTCCTTTTCCGACGCATTGTGGTCAAGGGCAGAGGGCATATGCACCTTAAGAAGAACCTTAAGACCTGCCTAGCCACCCCTGGCCGCCTCTGGCTGGGACCAGGGGGACAGGCTGGGGTCCCACCGTCTGGCTGTGCAGCTGGGAGGCGGTTGTCATCAGCAGTTCGGTCTGGGCCTCCTGCAGCGGCCCTGCTGCTCCTGGTGTGGGTGGCGGGGGAGTCAGCGGGCTCACACTGGAGGGCGGGGCTGGGGGTGGCCATCAAGGACTCTGGGCTGGGCAGGGCAGCACTGGTCCTGGATGCCAGGCTGGGTGGGGGAGCGGGCGCCCTTTCCTCCAGGCTGCATGAGGACGGGCATGAGCCGGGTTCCAGTGGGGGAACGGTGATCCTCAACCCCAGGTGGCTTGAGGGAAGGGCAGGCTCTTCAGTCTTCTTCCTGCTGTTGGGC